>OY728135.1:878787310-878900783 GCA_963277665.1 Viscum album
TAAAAACACAAAAAATCCATAAATCCCTAAACCCCATAAAAACCCAAAAACCATCAAAAACCCTAAAACCCTAAAAACCATAAAACCCAAAAAAATCAATAAAATTTAAAAACCCTAATAAAAAATTAAAAACCTAAAACCTATCAAAACTTTAAAATACTAAAAACCCTAAAAACATTGATAGCCCTATAACCCTAAAACCATCAAAATCCATAAATATCCTGAAAAATAAAAATCCCTAAAAGACCTATAATACCCTAAAAACATAAAACCCCCTACAACCTTTGAAACCCCCTAAGAAAACCTTAAAACAAAGAAAAATTAAATCGCTAAAAATATAAAAAAAATCAAACCCTAAAAACCCTTAAAACCTAAAAAACATAAAATACCCAACAAAAAATAAAACACTAAAACCCCATAAAACCCCAAAACCCCAATAAACACTCTGGAAACCCTATAAACACCTAAAAATATTAAAAACTCTAAAAACCATAACAACCCTAAAAAACCATAAAAACAAAAAAATCAATGAAATTGTAACCCCTAAAAATATTCAAATTCCTTAGAAATCCTAAAAAAATGATAAAAACCAAAACCCCCTTAAAAATCCTAAAACACGCAAAATCCAGAAAAACAATAAAACCATAAATATATGAAAAAAAATCTATAAAATTCCCAAAAAATAGGAAAATCCCTGAAAACCCCTAAAAAACCTTAAAACATAAAAACACTTAACACCACTAAAAAACTTAAAGAACATTAAAACCCATAAAACCCCCATAAAGCCCCCAAACCCCATTAAAGTTTCTAATAACCTTAAAACCCCATAAAATCACATAAAACCCTAAAAACCCACTAATAACTCAAAATCCCCTCTAAACTCCTAAAAATAATAAAAAACTCTAAAAACCCCTAAAAACCACAAAAACCCTAAAGAACTCAAAAAATAATAAAAACCATAAAAACATAAAAACTCTAAAATCCCTCAAAGTCACCAAAATCAATAAAAATGATTAAAAATCCCAAAACCCATAAAATTTAAAAAACAATGAAAAACCGTATGAAAACATTAAAAATCTAAAAAAACAAAAAATCTAAAAAATCCTAAAAGGGTAAAACACCAAAAATCCCTAAAACCACTCAAAATACCTAAAAACCCAAAGCCATAAAAATGCTAAAAATCCCTAAATTTTTCTAAAAACTTAAAAAACCCCAAAAATCATGAAAAACACTAAAAACCCATAAAAATATAAATATTATAAAACCGCCAAAACCGTAAAAAATCTAAGAACTCTACAAAATGAAAAGAACATAAAATTCTTAAAATCTCTAAATCCCATAAATCCAGAAAACATAAAATACTATAAATGACCATAAAAATCCTAGAGAACCACTAAAACTCTAAAAACACTTTAAACCCCTAAAAAATTAAACAACTATACAAAACCTCAAACCCCAAAAAAAACTCAAAAAACCCTATGAAAATAAACCATAAACCCCTTGAAATAAAAAAACCCTAAAAACCCTAAAAAATCATAAAACCACTAAAACCATAATAATCTTTAAAATCCATTAAAATGTAAAAAAAACTATCAAAATCCATAATAAAATCTTAAAAAATAAAAAAAATTAAGACCTCTAAAAACATAAAATAGGATAAAATCCATAAAACCTTAAAAACCCCAAAAAACAAAAAAACCCTAAAAATCCCAAAAAAACCCAAATAAACATAAAAACATAAAATTTATTTACAATCCAAAAAGATGTAAAACCCCTAAAATAACTAAAACCCCTAACAGAAAAATAAAAATCTAAAACCACATAAAACCCTTAATACTGAAAATTTCTAAAAACCCGAAAAGACTTTAAAATGGGGAGAAACCCTAAAACCTTAAAAACCCCTAAAACTAGGAAAACTCCAAAAAACCTTAAAACCCATTAAACCCCTAAAAACCACTAAAAACTATAAAAACCCTGAAAATTCTTACAGATGTTTAAAAGCTCCCAAAAACCATAAAAAACCAAAAAACCTCTAACCCCCCCCCCAAACAATGAAAACTCTAAAAACAGTAAAAATCCTTAAAAACCATAAAAATATTAAAAACCACAAAGAATCCTTAAGAACATAAATATCCATAAAAACCCAGAAAACCCCTAAGAATATTTTAAAATCCTAGAAATACTTAAATCCAATAAAAACTTAAAACACAAAAAACCTAAAAAAATACCTAAAATCCTAAAAGGACCATAAAACCCATAATATCCCAAAACACCTCCAAAGTCCTAAAACCCAAAAAAACTATAAAAATCCTAAAAATCCCAAGGAATTCCTAAAATGAAAAAAACCCAAAAAAACCTAAGAAAACCATAAAGGCCCTGAAAATCCTAAAAACATAAAAAACTATAGAAAATATGAGAAACCCAAAAAAATAAAAAACACCCCCCAACCCCCCCCCCCAAAAAAACCATAAAATCCCTAAAGACATTAAAACCCAAAAAAATGCACAAAATCCCTTAATCCACTAAAAAACATAAAAATCATAAAAACCGCTAAAATTCCTAAAAAACTAAAAAACTAAAAAACTATAAAAACCCCTAAGAAAACATTAAAAATATAAACATATTATAAACCCCTAAAATTTAAAAATTCTAAAACCCATAAAACCATAAAACCTCTAAAAACTATAAAAACTCTCAAAATTCATAAAAACCCTAAAAACTAAAAAAAATACATGAAACCCATAAAAATAACTTAATACATAAAAACCCCTTAAAACCCCATAAAAATGCACATAAAACATTAAAAACCTAAAAAAATTTAATACCACTTAAAACTATAAAAAATTATAAAAACCCTGAATGCCGAAAAAAACCATCAAAAACAAACACCCTTAAAAACCACAAAATCACAAAAAATGACAAAACCCTATAAACTAAGAAAAACCCTAAAAACCCACTAAAAACTCAAAAAAACTTTTAAGCCTAATTTTTTTTAAAAAACTCCAACAAACCAATAATCCCATAAAAAACCTAAAAACAATAAAAACCATAAAACACTAAAAAACATAAAACCCCTAAAAATTCCTAAAACTCCTATAAACCCAAAAATCTATAAAAACATAAGAAAACAATAAAACCCTAAAAACTCTAAAGAAACTTTTAAAACATATAAAACATAAAACCCAAAAAAATCAAAAAACATGAAAAAACCTAAAAACACTTAAAACAATGAAAAACAGAAAATGCCAAAAACCATAAAAAACCTAAAATCCCTAAAAATCATAAAAATACAAAAAAACTGATAAAAATTTAAAATCATTAAAAAATACTTAAAATTTCAAAAAAGAACCAAAAACCACATAAACTGTAAGAAAACCATAAAACCTAATAACACATAAATCAAAAAAAATCAAAAAATGTTAAAAACTCTAAAAACTCTAGAAATCCAAAAAATCCCAAAAAACTGCTAAAACCCATAAAATCCTTATAATCCCCTAAAAACCAAAAAACCTGTAAATCCAATAAAACTCCTAAAACCCAGAAAAAAACCCTAAAAATCCTAAAACCCCTAAAAATGATAAAAACACTAAAACACTTACAACTCCTAAGAAATAAAAAACCATAAAACCCCAAAAACAATTAATACCTAAAAACCCTAAAACCCTAAACCCATCAATATCCCTAAAACTTGTAAAAACCGTAAAAAAAATCTTTAAAATACCTAAAAATAAATAAAATCATAAAAAAACACAAATCCCTAAAAACCCCTAATAAAACCTTAAAAACGGAAAAACACTTAAAACCCCTAAAAACATAAAAATTCTGAGAACCCTAAAACCCCTAAAAGTTCCAAAAAATTCTAAAAATCCCTAAAAACCCTAAAACCCATAAAATTCTAAAAAAAATCAACAAACAACCCTAAAAGCATAATTATACTAAAAACATTGAAAACCCCATAGAAAACCATAAAAACCAAGAAACCATTAAACCCTCTAAAAATAAAAAAATGCTAAAAGACCTAAAAATACACTAAAATCCCCTAAAAAATATAAAAACACCTAAACCCATTTCAAACCCATAAAAACCCATAAAACCATATAATCACCAAAAACTCTAAAAACACATTAATCCACAAAAATTTTAAAAACTATAAAAAAACATTTAAACCCATAAAAACTCAATAAAAATCTCTAAAACCAAAAAAAACATGAAACCCATAAAACCCTAAAATTCTCTAAAAATCCTGAAAACCACTAAGAAAAAAAAATAAAAAATTATAACACATAAAACCCATATGAAAAATAAAAATTTTAAAAACACTAAAAACTCTCAAAACCCTTAAAATCCCTAAAAACCTCAAGGAATAATGAAAATCCTAAAAATTCCCATAAAATGTTTAAAAATGAAAAAATCCAAAAAAACCATCAAAACCCCTAATAAACCCTTAAAAACCTAAAAAATCATAAAAATAATAAAAAGCCTAAGATCCCTCAAATCCCTCAAATCCATAAAAAACCTAAAAATCCACAAAAATCATAAAAACATTAAAAATAAATAAAAACATAAGAAACCCAAAAAATCCATAATAAACCCCTAAAAACCTAAAAACACATTTAACCCCTAAAAATAAATAATGATAAAAACTCAAAAAACATTGAAAATCCTTAACAACCAAAAATACTGACAAAACATTGAAAAAAAACTAAAATTACTTAAAACATAAAAAACCCAAAACACCCTAAAACCCAAAAAAAACCTTAAAAACATAAAAACACTTAAATCCCCCCAAAAACCTAAAAACACAAAACCCCTAAAAAAACTCTAACAACCTAAAAAAACCCTAAAATACCCTAAGAACTATAAAAACCCCATAAAATCTTTAAAATATTAAATATCCATAAAAAATCTCCATATAAACATTAAAAACCCTTTAAAACCAAAAACTTTTAAAATCTAAAAACATTAAAAACAATAAAATGCATAAAAAACTCTAAAACCCAAAAAAACCTAAAATCTCTCAAAATCCTTAAAACCCCTAAAAACAGAAAATAAAATAAAAAATTCCCTAAAATCTCTTAAATCATGATAAAACCTAAAAACCTTTAAAACCCCTAAGAAAACATTAAAAAACTAAACACACATAAAAACCCTAAAAACATAAAAACTGCTAAAAACACTAAAAAACTCTAAAACCCATGAAAACACTAAAATCCATCAAAATCCCTAAAAACTCTAACAAACATAAAAATCCTAAAAAGGCCCAAAAATCCCCTAAAAATAATAAAACCCTAAAATACCTAAAAACCCATAAGAAAACTCAAAAACAATTAAAACCATTTAAAAAATAAAAACACTAAAAACCCAAAAGACCATAAAGGCCATAAAACACCACTAAACCATAAATACACCAAAAACTTTAAAACCATAAAAACACACTAAAAACTCTAAAACACCTTTAAACCCATAAAAAACATTAAAAACACTGAAAAAACCTAAAAACCATAATAAACATTGAAAAAAACTACAAAACCCCTAAAACCCCCAAAAAACCCTAAATTCCCAAAATATCTTTAACAACTATAAAACCCATAAATATCCTAAAACTCCAAAAAAATACCTAGAAACATAAAACCCGTAAAAACCCTCATAATAAAACCTTAAAACCCTATAATAACTTAAAACAATTTAAAACGACAATGAATATTAAAAACTGAAAACCCCCTCAAAATCCCTAAAAAGCCTTAAAATCATAAAAATCCTAAAACGGACCTAAAATCCCCTAAAACTCCTAAAAACATAAAAAATCCCCAAAACCCCCTAAAATTCCTAAGAAAAATATGAAACCAAAAAACACTTAAAACCTTGAAAACACTTAAAACTCCCAAAAAAATCCAAAAAATACTAAAACCCCCTAAAACCCCTAAAAACATAAAACCCCTAAAAATTATAAAAATAACTAAGACCTCATAAAAACCCTAAAACCCAATATAAATATAAAAACCATTTAATCCTTTAAAACACTAAAAAATAAAATATTAAAATTCGAAACAACTCGAAAATCCCTAAAATTCAAAAAATACATACACACCCTAAAAACCATGAAAATCACTAAAAACCCTAAAAACAACAAAAAATACTAAAAACTAAAAAAATTATTTTAAAAAATAAAATAAATTCTTGAAAAGACCCTAATAAAATTTTGAAATCCTAAAATCACCTTAAACACACAAAAACCTAAAAAATTCTAAAAACCATAAAAACCATAAAAACACTCCGAATACATAACACTAAAAAACTATAAAATTTATATAAATCCATAAAAATCATTAAAATGTTAAAAACCCAAAAAACCCAAAAGAAAACCTTAAAAACATAAAAAACATAAAACCCCTAAAAACATAAAAATAAAAAATTTTCTAAAACCTAAACGATCCTAAAAACCAAAAAACATCCTAAAAATAAAGAAAACCCATAAAATGATAATACGCTATAAAAATAAAAAAACTAAAAACCCACTAAAAACTCTAAAAATGATTCAAACCCCTAAAACATTAAAAAATATATAAATATATTAAAAACGATTATTTTTTTAAAAAAAAAACCCAAAAAAACCAAAACCCCACAAAACACACAAAATCCCAAACCATAAATCCATAAAAACCTCAAGAGTCCTAAAAATCCATAAAAACATAAAAACCCTAAATAACCTAAAATAAACAAAACCCTTTAAAATATAAATGCACATAAAACTCCTAAATACCTAAAAACCATAAACAACTAAAACCACTAAAAATTCCTAAAACCAAAAACCCTCAAAGAATATCTTAAAAACCTAAAAACAATTAAATCCCCTAAAAACCTTAAAAACCATAAAATCCATTAATAAACATAAAATCCGTAAAAACATAAAAGCAATTGACCACCAATGACAATATAAATCCCTAAAGCCCATAAAACCCCTAAAAACTAACTATAAACACTAAAAAACCTCTAAACCAATAAAATCTTAAAAACCCTATAAAACTCCAGAAACCCCTAAAACCAAAAAAACCATAAAATCGTCAAAATCTCTAAAAACCCTTAAGATTCTAAATAAGTCATGAAACCCCCTAAAACATAAAAAACCCTAAAACCCCATAAAAACTCTACGAAAAACATAAAACCCAAAAAACACTTAAAACCCCAAAAATCCTAAAAATTATAAAAATAATGAAAATTCCTAAAATCCCCTAAAACCCCTCAAATTTCCAAAAACCCCTAAAAACCATAAAAATAATAAAAAATTCCTTAAAATTCAAAAAACTGTAAAATACCTTAAACGCCATAAAACCCCTGAATAAAACATTAAAAACTTAAAAACACTCTAAAAGCCTACAAACTCATAAAAAACGCTTGAAAACATTCAAATCCCTAAAAATCTAAAACCCCAAATACCCTCAATATCCCTAAAACACATAAAAATCATAAAAACTATAAAAATCCTTATACCCCTTAATATCAATAAAATAATAAAAATCCTTAAAACCGTGACAAACCATAAAAAAACATTAAAACTCTAAAATCAATTCAAATCCATAAAAAACCTCAAAATTATAAATACCCTAAAACCCCAAAAGTCCCTAAACCCCCATAAAAACCATAAAACCGCTAATACATTAAAACACGTAAATACCCATAAAAAAATAAAAACCCACTAAAAAAATCTAAATCCCCTTGAAACCAGAAAATTGTCAAAAATTCTAAAAACTTTAAAACCCCTACAAACTCAAAAACCCCATAAAAATTAAAATAAAAACATTAAAACTCTTAGAAACACTAAAAATACTCTAAATTCCTAAAAACCATTAAAATCCTAAAAATCATAAAAAATCAATAAAAAACTCTAAAAATGTAAAAAAACCATAAAACCCCTAAGAAAACTTTAAAATCCTAAAAACACTTAAATCCCCTAAAATGTAAAAAAAACATAAAACCCTAAACCCCCTAAGAAACCACAAAATCATTAAAAATTATTAAAATGCTTAAAAAGTCCTAAATACCCAAAGGGCTAAAATACCCAAAAACCCTTACTAAAACCATAAAAACCTAAAAATTATTAAAACCCATAAAACACTAAAACCCATAAAAACAATAATATATCATAAATCCCCTAAATACCCCCAAAAAATTAAAAACCATTAAAATCCCTAAAAACATTGAAAACCAAAAAAATCTCTAAAAACTCAATTGAAACTCTAAATACCCATTAAACTGTTAAAAATATAAAAAAACTCTAAAATTCATTAAAAACATAAAAACTCAAAAAACCCATAAAACCCCAAAAATCCCATAAAACCTCAAAAAACCATCAATATCCATAAAAACCCTAAAACCCATAAAAGTCTTAAAAATTGACAAAAAAATACAAAAAAACATAAAAACCCCTAAAACCACTAAAAAACCCAAAGAAATCATTAATAACATAAAAACAACTTGAAACCAATAAAAACCAAAAAAAACCCTAAAAACAATAAGGACCCTAAAACCTTATAACCCCTCAATAAACCTAAAAGCTGGAAAAAAATATAAAAAACCCCCAAAATCATTAAAATCATAAAAAAATCATAAAACCTTGGAAAACAATAAGAAAACCTTAAAAACTATAAAACTTAAATCCCCTAATAAACCTGAAAAATTCTACAAACCCTAAAACCCAGAAAAAGACAAATAAAAACCTAAAACCCCAAAAAACATTAAAACTGATAAAAACCCGTAAATACACCAAAACAACTAAAAACTCTAAAAACCATTTAAGCCCCTAAAAACATTAAAAAACTCTAAAAACCCTTAAAACCATAAAAACTCAAAAAAAACCTAAAACCCCAAAAAACCATACACCCCTAAAATCCATAAAAACCATAAACCCCAAAAAATCACTAAAAACACTGAAAACCCATAAAAATTAAAGAAAAATTAAAATCCCTAAAAAATTAAAAAACTTTAAAACATATAAAACCCTTAATAAAACATTATAAACTATAAATAATTAAAACCCCTAAACCTATAAAAAATGAGAAACATTAAAAATATTATAAAACCCGAAAAAAATATCCAAAAAACCACAACAAAACTATAAAATCCCTAAAATCACTAAATATGTAAACACTCATTAACCCCCTAAAAATTTTAACAAACACTGAAAACCCAAAAACCCCTAAAAACACAAAAAACCATTAAAATATTAAAAAACATATAAACCAAAAGGTCCCTAAAAGCACTAATAATCCTAAAAAACCCTAAAAACCCCAAAGATTATAAAATCCTAAAAATAACTAAAACCCCTAAAAATTTTAGAAACCATAAAAAAAAAATAAAAACCATATGAAAACCATTAAAACAAAAAACACTTAAAACCCCAAAATCCTAAAAAATCTAAAATACTTAAAAAACAAAAAAAACATAAAAACAAGTAAAACCCCTAAAAACCCTAAAAACCCAAAAAACCATAAAACCAACTAAAAATCTATAAATAAATGAAATCCCTAAAAAATTAAAAAAGTTAAAAACATTAAAACCCCTAAAAACATAAAAAAATATTAGCACCAAAAAACCCTAAAAACCATCAAAATACCTAAAAATCGTAAAAACCCATAAAAATCCAAAAAATGCAGGTAACCCTGAAAATATATAAGAAAAACATAAAAATATAAAAACACTTAGAACTCCTTGAAACATAAAAATATTAAAAATGTTAAAAAATCCTATCCACCCCTAAACCCCCTCAAAATCCCTAAAACCCCTTAAAACCATACATGTCCTCAATATTATTTTCAAATCCCTAAAAACATAAATCCCCTAAAAATCAAAAAACCTTAAAAAATAATAAAAAACCTAAAAAGATAAAAAACCCTAAAAACCTAAATGACCTAAATAACAAAAAAATCCTAAAACAACCTTAAACCATAAAACACCTAAACCCTTTAAAAACCCAAAATGCCATTAAAAAATCTAGGAAAACTCTAAAAAAATTTAAAAACCTAAAAATGTATAAAACTCCAATAAACCTTAACAACGCTAAAAAAATACCAAAATCCTTTAAAACCCAAAAACAAGTTAATTCCCTAAAAATCCTCAAAATCACAAAAGACCATAAAAACCATAAAAACACCTAAAAATTTCTAAAAACATAAAAATCCATAAAAACCCTAAAAATCCCTAAGAAGACCTTAAAAACCAGAAAATCACATAAAACCCTAAAAAAATAAAAATTCTAAAAATACAAAAAACCCCAAAACCCCTCAAATTCCCTAATAACCCTTAAACCCAAAATAATCGTAAAAAATCCCTATATATCCTAAAAAAATAAAAAACCCCAAAAACCATTAATACACTATGAAAACTTTAAAAGAACACTTAAACCCCCTAAAAAAATAAAAAATGATAAATCCTTTAAAACCCATAAAGGACCTAAAACCCTTAAAAACCCCCTTAAATTAAAAAACATTTAAAACCCTCCTAAAACCATAAAACCCTTCGAAACTTTTAAACCATAAAAACTCCAAAAACTACTAAAATTTTTATAAACACTTTCGACTCGTAAAAAGCTAAAAAGTAAAAAAAATCTTAAAAACCTTTGAAAACTCAAAAAAAAACCTAAAAACACAAAGAAATCTGAAAAATAATAAAAGCCTTCAAAATCCATAAAAGCCATTGAAATACATAAAATACTCAAAATCCAAAAAATCCATTAAAACATAAAAAACCAGAAAAACATTGAAAATACATAAGAAAACATTAAAAATATATAAACACTTAAAACCCAAAAATAAGTAAAAACCCTAAAAACCACTAAAACCATTCAAAATCATGAAAACCCCCAAGAATATAAAAAACCTAAAAAATACATCAAAATACCTTAATGTCCCTACAATTTAAAAACCCAAAATATGATTAATCCTCTCTAAAAAACCTTTAAAAATAATAGAATTAAAACCCCTAAAAACAAAAAAATGATGAATACCCTAAAAAACATAAAACCCTTAAAACCATAAAAACCAGTAAAAACCTTAAAACCCGTAAAAACTTATAAAACCTTAAAACCACACTAAAAACATTAGAAAACCTTTAAAACCCTAAAAATTATAAAATCCTAAAATAACAAAAAAAAACCATAAAAACCATAAAAACTCTAACAAACCTAAAACTCCTAAAAATCATAAAAACCCAAAAAAAACCAATAAATATCCTAAAAATCCCTAAAACTTCCTAAAAAGATAAAAATAAAAAAACCCGAAAACCATAATAAAACCATTAAAACATAAAAAAACTTACAACCCCTAAAACCCCTAAAAATTCTTACAACCCTAAAAATCCTCAAAACACTAAAACCCCTAAAAACCATAAAAACCCCTAAAATATTAAAAACCCATAAAAACCTATAAAAATAAAAACTATGAAAAATTTTTAAACCCTTAAATTTTTTTGATAATATAAAAATAATAAAACCACAAAAAATTCCAAAACACTTAAAACAAAAAAAACATAGCAACCCTACAAGACCTAAAAATCCAAAAAACCCCTTAAAATACCTAAAACGAATAAAAATCCTAAAATTTCTCTAAAATCCCTAAAAATATAAAAAAACCTAAAATTATGGAAAACCGTAATAAAAACATGAAAATGTAAAACACATAAAACCCCTAAAAACCAAAAACCCTAAAACCAAAAAAAACTCTGAAAAATCCCTAAAAACCACAAAACCCATAAAAATCCTCAAAAATCCCTAAAAATACCTAAAAATGTATGAATCTTTAAAAAGCATGAAAATCCTAAAAAAAACCAAAAAAACATTAAACTCCTAAAACACAAAAAAAAAATCAAACCGAAAAGGACTGTAAAAATCTCTAAATCCCCCCCAAAAATATTTAGAAATTGTTAATCCAATAAAACACTAAAATCTGATAAATACTATAAATCCCATCTAAATAACAAAAAACAATTAAAACTATAAAAACCATAAAACTCAACAAAACAATAAAAATGAAAAAAAACACAAAAACCCTAAAACATTAAAAACCCTAAAAAACATAAAAATATAAAAACCCCTAAAAATAATTAAATTTCTAAAAATCCTTTAAAAATACATAAAAACATAAAAAACCTAAAAAACCATGAAATCCCAAAAGAAAAATAAAAAAATATAAAAACACTTAAAATCCCTAAATAACCTAAAAAAATGCTAAAACCCTAAAAACCCTGAAACCCAAAAAATAACCCTCAAAATCCCTAAAAACCCTAAAAACCATAAAATTATTAAAAAATCTATCCAAATCCATAAAAATGTAAAAAACATAAAACCCTAAAAAATCCTAAGAAAACTATAAAACTATAAAACCCTAAAAACCTAAAAGCACCACCAAAACCAATAAAATGATAAAAACAATAAAAACCCATAAAATACACTAAACCCCTAAACACCTAAAAGTACATAAAAACTATAAATAAAACCAAAAACCATAAAAAATAATAAAAGTTCATAAATCCCTAAAACAATTAAAACACTATAAACCCTTTAGACACCAAATAAATCTAAAAACAATGAAAAATCATTAATAAACCTATAAACTAAAAAATCCTAAACCCCCCCCCCCCCCCGAAAACATCAAATAACCTAAACCCCTAAAAACTCCAAGACCCATAAAATTCCTTTAAAACCCTAAAAACCATAAAAATTATAAAAAATCCATAAAATTACGAAATAGTAAAAAACCCTAAAACCCTGAAATCACCTAAGAAAACCTTAAAAAATAAAATAACATAAAACCATTCAAAACCAATAAATGATAAAAACCCTATACCCCCCACCCCCCCCCCCCCCCTCATAACTAAGAAACACTAAAAACCCTCGAAATATATAAAAACCCTAAAACATAGAAAATTCATAAAAAACAACTAAAATTATCTAGGACCATAAGAAAATCATAAAAAAACAAAAATCACTTAAAATCCCTAAATACATAAAATTCCTAAAAAAATTAAAAAGCCACTAAAACAAATAAAAGGACCATGAAACCCCTAAAAACAACTAAGAACCATACAAATTATAAAAATCACTAAAAACTTATAAAAACTCTAAAAACCCACTAAAACTCAAAAAAACATTTAAACCCCTAAAATGGTAAAAACCCTAAAAACAATAAAAACACTAAAAACACTAAAAATACCCACAAAACCCCCAAGAAGTCATAAAAATAATAAAAAACCTAAAACCCCACAAAATACCTTAAAACCCTAAAAACTACAAAAATCCTAAAATGACCTAAAATTACCTAAAAACATAAAAACCCTTAAAACCTTTAAGAACATCGTAATAACCTAAAAACAATACAAACTACTAAAAAAATGCTAAAACCCTAAAAACCCTCAAAATACTTCAAAACGATAAGATCCCATAATATTCCTAAAAACCATAAAAATATTTAAAAACATAAGAACCCCTAAAAACAAAAAAAACGAATAAAACATTAAAAACCATAAAAAACATAATACACATAAATACCTAATAAACGCTAAAACGCTAAAACCCCTAAAAAGACCCTAAATGATTTAAAACCCCTAAAAACCATAAAATCCCTAAAACTGTTAAAAACCATAAAACCCCATAAAAAACCCAAAAACCCCCATAAAAATCTAAAAAACCATTCAACCCCTAAAAATGTTAAAAAATTATAAAAAAATATTAACAATAAAAACAAAAAACCCTAAAACCCAAAAAACCTTAAACCGCTAAAACCCCTAAAAACACTAAAACCCTCAAAATCAATAAAAACCGTTAAAACCTATAAATCCTAAAAAATATTTAAAAATACCAAAAAAGGTTAAAATACTAAAAAACCTAAAAACCCCTAATAAAAACATTAAAAAATAAAAAAAATTAAAACCATAAAAAATTCTATATATAAAAAAAGAAACCCTAAACCCCCTAAAAACCATCAAAATTCCTAAAACACCTAAAACACCATAAATATCCAAAACAAATACCTAAAAATTCATAAAAATGTAAAAAACCCTAATACCATGAAAACCCCTATAAAAACCTAAAAAAACATAAAAATATATAAAACCCCTAAAACCTAAAAACCAATAAAACCCATAAAAACCCTAAAAATACACAAAACCCCCAAACCCCCTTAAAACTATGAAAACTAACCCATAAAAACCCTAAAACCCACAAAAACCCCTAAAACCCAAAAAAACTATAAAATCCATTTAAACCCTTAAAAATGTTAAAAATACAAAAGAAACTTAAAAACCACATAAAACTCAAAAAAAACTCTAAAACACCAAAAAACTATAAAACCCCTAAAACCCCCCATATCGCTAAAAACCCTAAAACCCATAAAAATCATAAAAATCATAAAATACCTAAAAATGTAAAAACCCCTAAAATGATGAAAAATAAAAGAAACCCTTAAAAAACTAAAAATACATGAAACCCCTAAAAACCAAAATAATAATAACAACCCTTAAAAATCCCTAAAGACCTTAATAACTGAGAAAACTCTAAAACTATAAAAATTTTAAAACTCATAAAAATTATAATAAACCAAAGATAACACTAAAACACATTTAGACCTATAAAATTGCTAAAAAACTCTAGAAACCCATAAAATCAAATAATAACTTAACAAATTCTCTGACCCGTAAAAATCATTATAAACCCTCAGAATCATTAAAAACCCTAAAACCATAAAAATTCTAAAATTGACCAAATATCCCTAACAAATTAAAAAACCTTAAAACAGTAGAAAACTCTTTGAATAACACAAAAATATTAAAAAACCCTTGAAAACCAAAAAATAGGAAAAACCATAAATCCCTAAAAACCATAAAAACACTTTAAATTTTTAAAAACCCATTGAAAACCTAAAACCACTAAAAACTATAAAAACCTTTTAAACACCTAAAATTTTAAAAGAACTCTAAAATCTCATACAAACCATTAAAAAACTCTAAAAAACACTAGAAACCCAAAAAACAATAAAAACTCTCAAAACCCTCAAAATCGTAAAGAACCCTAAAAAGACAAAAAAATCCAAAAAATCCCAAAACATCCCAAAGAAAATAAAACCCCCCAAAATACCTGAAAAAACCTAAGAGAACCTTAAAATATAAAAAAATCATATAAACTCCAAAACCCTAAAAACACATTAAAACCCAAAAAAAATAACCCCCAAAATATCACTAATAACCCTAATAACTGTAAAAATCATAAAAAAATCCCTAAAATGTAAAAAAACCATAAAAACCTTTAGAAACCTTAAGAAAATTTTAAAAAACCAAATACAATTAAAACACCATAAAAACTAAAAAAATCTAAAAACATAAAAAACCCAAACACCCTGAAAACCCTAAAACCACTAAAACCACTAAAACCACTAAAACCATAGAAACCCCTGAAAATTATGAGGCTGGATAATGATTGATGTCTAGCTGGGAGGTGATGAAGTTGGGTTATTGAATTTTTTGCTGATGGTTTTGATGCGGATGGATGCTGGTTGCTGATTGGCTTGGTAATGATGTTGGGGTTGACTCAATTTTTCTTCTTTGTTTAGTTTTGGGTGCTTTTAGTTTTTCTTTTTTTCGGTCCTTGGGTGTGTGTTTTTAAAGGGTTTTTGGGTGCGGGTCATTTGACCCCTCCCCTCCCTTGTCTACTACAACTTTTTTTCTCTAATAAATTTTGAGGGGGTTTGGAATATCTAGACCCTCGCATCTTCCTTGCCCTGAAAATGATTGAAAACCATAAAACACCCTAAAACCCTAAAAACCTCAAAAACACTAAAAACGATTTAAACCCCTAATAATTTAATAAACAACAAAAAAAATTAAAACCCCAAAAAACTACAAAATATCTTAATAATCTTAAGAACCCCTGAAATCACTCAAAAACCCAAAAAACCATCAAAATCCCTAAAAATCCATAAAATTCTAAAACGGTCCTAAATCTCCAAAAAACATGAAAACACTAAAAACATTGAAAATAACTAAGAAAATCTAAAAAAAATAAAAAAAAATTAAATTCTCTAAAAAAAATTCATTGAAAATTATAAAATCCCTTAAAAGGCCCTAAATACCCAAAAAATATATAAAAACATAAAAAACACCTAAAACCCATACAAACTCTAAAAATAGATAAAAACCCTCAAAAGCCACTAAAGTATTTAAAACCCTTTTAAACCACTAAAAACATTAAAATGACTCTAAAATCATAAAAAACCCCTAAAAGGATATAAAAATAAAAAACCAAAAAAATAAAAAAAAACCCTAAAACCCTTAAAAATCTGAAAAGCTGAAAATCATGAAAACCGATAAAAATAATTACAAATCCCCTAAAAAATACCTAAAAAGAAAAAACCCTAAAATCCTTGAAAACACCAAAGAAAACCTTAAAACATTAAAACACATTAAAACCCAAAAAATCAAAAAAAATGATAAAAACCAAAAAACCCCTAATAGCCCAAATTACCATAAAAAACCCCAAAGAACATATAAAACCCATTAAAAGAAATCAAATCACAAAGAACTAGTAAAAACTCTAAAAATATTTAAAACCCCTAAAATCAATAAAAAACTCAAAAAAACCTCCAAAACCATAAAAATTCATAAAAACCCTAAAAAACAACAAAACCATAAAACCTTGAAATCCCCTAAAATCCCTAAAAACCCAAAAAATCCTTAAAAATCTAAAAACCCACAAAATCCTAAAAATCCATAAAACAAAAAACCCAAAAGAACCCCCAAAACACTAAGAATACCTAAAAACATAAAAACACTCAAAACCCCTAATACCTTAAAATTTATAAAATCTCTAAAAACCCTAAAAAACCCTCCTAATCCCAAAAAAACCTAAAAATAGTAAGAATCCCTTAAAATATATAAAAATATAAAAAACCTAAAACATATAAAACAATGAAAAAACATAAAAATTACCAAAATTAATAGAATCCTTAAAAGGCCATAAAAACACTTAAAACCCCTAAAAACCACAAAACCCCTAAAACCTTTAAAAACACTAAAAACCCATAAAACACCTAAACCCCCTAAAAACTCTAAATACCCTTTAAACCCCTATAATCATTAAAAAATATAAAAACATAAAACCCCAAAAAACTAAGAAAACCCTAAAACCAAAAGAACCATAAAAACCCAAGAAACCCTAAAAACCAGAAAAAATTATAAGAATCCTAAAAAATACATAAAATTTCTAAAAATGTAGAAAACCCTAAATGCCATCTGGGCCTTCGGGCTATGTAATGGGTCTAACTCTACCCGGTTAAAGAGGTATTTCCTTTGCTTTAATAATAAATGAGGCTTCGATCCCAACTTTTTAAAAAATATAAAACCCTTTGAATACCTTAAATACCTAAAAACACTTAAATCCCCTAAAAACCTAAAAATGATAAAAACCCTAAAAAACCCCCTTAAAACCCTCAAATTCCATAAAACCACTAAAAACCATAAAACCATCAATATGCACTAAAAATACCAAAAAACATAAAAACCTCAAATAATCCCAAAAACCCTAAAAAAACCTAAAAAATCTAAAAACACATAAAACCACTAAAACCCCTAAAAATCATAAAAATCAAAAATCCCAAAAATCCATAAAAACCACTAAAACCCTAAAACATCATAAAACTCTTTAAACCACTAAAATCCAAAAACCATTTAAACCCTTAAAATGTTAAAAACTATAAAACCCTTTAAGACCATAAAAAAATAAAAAAAATAAAACCCCAAAAAACCCATAAAAACCCTGAAAGACCCTAAGAACACTAAAAAACAATAAAAATATAAAAAATACTTAAAAATACTTAAAAATTTAGAAACCCATCAAAAACTAAAATTACCACAAGCCCTTAAAACACTAAAAATGATAAAAACCCTTAAAAATTCTTAAAAACCATAAAAACCATCAAAATACTAAAAACAAATTACAAAACATAAAAGTTCTAAAAATATATTGAAATATTTAAAAATGTAAAAAACCGTAAAAACCTTTAACAACTATAGGAAAACATTAAAGTCCCAAAAAAATTAAAACCCCTAAAAACAAAAAAATGCTAAAAACCCAAAAAACAATAAAAATTCCATAAAACATGAAAACCCCTAAAAACAATAAAAGACATAAAAAGATTAAAAAACATAAAAACAAATAAATACCCTAAAAACCACTAGAACTCAAAAAACAATTTTAAACAGTAAAAACTCAAAACAAATCATAAAACCCTAAAAACACAATATCCCTAAAAACCCTAAAAAACCCCATCAAAATCCTTAAAACCCCTAAAAATATATAAAAACATTGAAAACCCCCTAAAAACATAAAAACCTAAAAAATTTAAACCCCTTAAAAATATAAAAATGATAAAACCATAAAAAAAATTTTATCCTTAAAAACCAAGAAACCATAAAAGTCCCTAAAAATGCTAAAAACCATAAAAGTGCTAAAAAGAACCTCAGAACAGAAAAATCCCTAAAAACTCATAAAACCCCTAGGAAAACATTACAAACCTAAAAACCCTTACAACTCCAAAAAACCTAAAAAATGCTAAATTCCCTAAAAGACCCTAAAACCCCATAAAACCATAAAAACGCATAAAAACTAAAACCCCATAAATACCCAAAAAACACACTAAAAACTCTAAAAATTATTTAATATTCTAAAAAAGTAAAAAAAAAACTCCTAAAACAATAATACTAAAAAAAATCTAAAAACCTAAAAACCATAAAAACCCAAAAACCAAAAAATCCAAAAAAAACCCCTCCAAGTGCCTTAAAACCCTAAAACCATAAAAATACAAAAAAGCCAAAAAAATCCATAAAAATGTAAAAACCCAAAAAACCATAATAATCTAGGAAATCCTTGAAAACCACAAAATATTAAAACCCCACAAAAAAACCTAAAATTTTAAAAACAAAAAAATGATAAAAACACATAAATACAATAAAACACTTAAAAAACATAAAACCCCATAAAACCCATAAAAACACTAAAAAAATAAAACCCTTTAAATCTGTAATTCTTTTAAAAAACATTGAAAGCATGAAAAACCCCAAAAATACTCAAAAAAACATTAAAACCCAATAATCCATAAAAATTAAAAAAACATAAAAACAAAAAAAAATCCTCAAAATCCGTGAAAACACTATACACCCATTAAAACCTAAAAAAATCATAAAATTTACTAAAAACATAAAATCCATAAAACCCATAAAATCCCCTAAGAAAACTATAAAACTGTAGAAACATTTAAAATCCCCAAAAACCCAAAAAAACAAAAAACCCTAAAAATCTTAAATCCTCTAAAAATAACTAAATACACTAAAACCCATTAAAATACAAAAAAAAATAAAAAAAAAGTAAAAAACAACCCTTTATAAACCCTAATAAAACCTAGAGAAACCAAAAAATGATTAAACCCCCTAAAAACCATAAACTCTTAAATATCCAAAACCCCCCTAAAAATAACATATAACTCTTAAAACCAATAAAAACCATAAAAAACGTAAAACACGTAAAATCCCTCAAAATCCAATAAAAACCATAAAAACTCTCTAAATCTCTTAAACCCATTTAAAACCAAGAAAACATTAAAAATTAAAAAAACTATTAAAACCCAAAAAAAATCAAAAAACCCCAAAAACATAAAAAAATCATAAAATCCTAAAAACCCACTAAAAACTCTCAAAACCCTAAAAACCATAAAAACCTAAAAAAACTAAAAACACGTAAGACTCTTACAAATTTCAAAAGAACCTAAAAACCAATAACACCAGTAAAACCCCTAAAAACCTCAAAATCTATAAAAAACCTAAATAACCAAAAAACTCCAAAAAAGCCTTAAAATTCATCAGAACATAACATTCCAAAAGACCTTGAAAACCCGAAAGAAAACCTTAAAATCCTTAAAACACTTAAATCCTTAAAAATTCAGAAAACCCCAAAACCCTTAAAAACCCTCATAATCCCTCAAACATAAAAAACTAAAAACCCTGAAAAAACCCTAATAAAACCACGAAAAACTAAATACATTTGAAACCCCTAAAAACCAAAAAAATATGAAAACCTAAAAAACCTATAACAAGCCTAAAAACCATTAAAAAACCTAAAACCCATTGACACCACAGAAACACATAGAAACCTTAAGGCCCAAAAAACCCTGAAACCCCTTTAAACAACAAAATATTCTAAAAAAATCTAAAAAACCGTAAAAACTGTAAAAAACTCAGAAACCTCCTCTCAAACCAAAAAACCATAAAAATGATAATAAAACCCATGAAAATCCCTAAAACCCCCAAATATCATAAAAATCCTTAAGAATTCATAAAAAGGTAAAAAACCCTAAAAAACCCTAAGAAAAACTTAAACACCTAAAAACACTTAACCTCTCAAAAACCTAAAAAACACTCAAAATACTAAAAAATCCTAAAACCCCAAAATATCTAAATTCCTCAAAATCCATAAAACCCTTAATATAACATAAAAATTCCAAAAAGTTCTAAAAATAACTAAAAAACATAAAAATCCATAGAAACATCAAAACCACCATAAAAAACCTTAAAACACTAAATACACATAAAACCCATAGAAATCCTAAAAATGTAAAAAATACTAAAAAACATAAAAAGACCATAAAACCCAAAAACCCCTTAAAAAAAAATAAAAACCACTAAAACCATAATACCCACAAAAACCCTAAAACCACTAAAAATATGGCAACCATTTAAACCCTTAACAAATTTAAAAGCTCAAAAAAATCTTCAAACCCCAAGAAAACTAAAAAAACACCAAATACCCAAAAAATGCATAACCCCCTTAAATCCAAGAAAACCCTAAAACCCATCAAAATCCCTAAAAAACCAAAAAAATCCTAAAACTCCATAAAACTTTGAAAATGTAAAACCCCCTAAAACACTGAAAAAACCTATAAAAACATTAAAACCCTAAAAAACACTTAAACCCGTGAAAAAACATAAAAAATGTTAACAACCCTGAAAAACCGCAAAACCCTAAAAAACCATAAAGACCCTCAAATTCCATAAATCCCCTAAAAATCATAAAAATCCCTAAAAATAACTAAAAATTCCTGAAACCCCTAAGAAATCTATAAAACCAAAAAGAACTTTAATCCTTGAAAACACCTAAAAAAAGATAAAAACCCTAAATAAATCCTAAAACCCCTTAAAAATTTTAAAAACCCTGAAACCATAAAACCCTATAATCCAAAGAAACCCTTAAAACCACTAAAAACCCTTTAAACCCCTAAAAACAATAAAAATACTCGAAAAATCCTTAAAATCCCAAAAAAATAATAAACCCAAAAAAACATAAAAACCGAAAAAACCATAAAAATACCTAAAAACCCAAAAAACATTGAAAATCCCTAATAAAGACTTAAAAATCTAAAAGTACATAAAGCACCTAAAAAATCCTAAAAATAGTAGAAACACTAAAAATGTTTAAAACCCCAAAAACCCATTAATACCATCAAAATCCATGAAAACCTAAAAAATAAAAAAAATAAAAAACCCTAAAAATCCCTAAAAACATAAATAAACCCTAAAAACACATAAAAATCCTAAGAAAACCGTAAAAAAAACATAAAACCCCTAAAAAATCTAAAAATGCTAAAATCCCTAAAAACCCTAAAAAAGACCCTATAACCCCTAAAACCCATAAAACCCATAAAACCCCTAAGAACAATTAAAAATCCATAAAAATCCTAAAAACTACTAAAAACTATAAAACCCCTTTAAACACATAAATTTTTTACAAATATCTAAAAATGATTAAAATCCCAAAATGCTCAAAAAAACACTAAAACCCCTCAATATCCATCAAATTCTTCATAAATAATAAAAAACCTAAAAAACATGAAATTCCCTAAAATCATAAAAAAAACCCTAAAAACATAAAAAATCCTAAAAAATATTAAAAATTTCAAACACTTATAAATAAGAAAAAACCTAAAAACTACAAAACCCTAAAACCCCTTAAAAACACTAAAAACCCTGAAACAACCCCAAACCACTAAAACCATATAAAACCTTAAAATACCATAAAACCCCCCAAAAAACCTAAAATCACTAAAAATATATTAAACCCTACAAAACAAAAAAATATATAAAAACATTAAAAACCATAAGAAACTCAAAAAAATGAAAGAGCTCAAAATGTCCACAAAAATCCAAAAAACATAAAACCCCTCAAATTCAAAAAAAAAACCCTAAAATTATTTAAATCCCCATAATAACATGAAAAATGGTAAAACCCATGAAAACCGCTAATAAAACCATAAAACCCCCTACTAAAACCACAAATACATACAAACACATAACCCCTAAAAATCTAAAAAGTGCTAAAAAACCTAAAACCATAAAAATACCCCTAAACCCCAAAAAATCTATAAATTCAATAAAAACCCTAAAAACTATGTAACCCTTAAAAACATTAAAAAATATCAAATCCCTTTAAACCAGTAAAAAAGTTTAAAAACTATAAAAACAATAAACCCCTAAAAACTCTAAAAACGCAAAAAAACCCCTAAAAACATAAAAACTCTCAAAACCCTAAACAATCCCTAAAAATATCTAAATAGGTAAAAAACACTATAAATCATAAAAACCTAAAAGAGAATCATTAAAAACTAAAAAACATAAATCCTGTTGAAAACCTAAAAATGGTAAAAATCCTAAAACCGCCTAAAAACCCTAAAACCCATATAAACCCTCAAAATCCTAAAAAACCCCAAAAAACATAAAAATCCTAAAAGTCCTAAAAACCAAAAAAACATAAAAACCCTTAAAAACCTGAAAACCCCAAATAAAACATTAAAAAACTAAAAACACTTAAATCTTCTAAAAACCTAAAAATGATAAAAATGGTAAAAAAACCTAAAACCCCTAAAACCTATAAAAGCCCCAAAACACTAAAACCCTTAAAACCCTATAAAAAAGTAAAAACCACCAAAAAATATAAAAAACTTTTTAAACCCCCTAAAAACATTAAAAAAATATAAATACCCATAAAAACCCTAGTGACTTAGAAAAAACCATTAAACCCAAAAAAATTCCTTAAACACTAAAAACCCCTCAAAATCCATAAAAACACTTAATACGATAAAAATCCTAAAAATCAATAAAAAAACAGTAAAACAATAAAAACCATGAAAACCCCTAAGAAAAAATAATAATTTATAAATAGTTAAAAAATTGAAAAACCTAAAAATTCTAAAAAAATTAAAACCCCTCAAAATTCCTAAAGAAGATAAAAAATATAAAAATCCCTAAAAAAGTAAAAAACTAGAAAAACCACATAGAAAACCATAAAAACACTCAAACCCCCTAAATTACCAAAAAATGCAAAAAACCCTAAAAGACCCTAAAAACCCCTAAAACCCCTAAAAACATAAAAATCCCTAAAAACCATAAAACCATAAAAATCCTAAAAACCCACTAAAAATAAAAAAAAACCTATTAAACCCCTAAAAATATTAAAAATTAAAAAAAACCATAAAATCCCTAAAGAAGTTAAAAACCCCCTAAAATCCCAAAAATACCATAAAACTCGAAAAACCTAAAAACACTAAAACCCCTGAAAATCACAAAACCCCCCAAAAAAATATGAAAATCCCAAAAATTCCCTAAAAAATTTAAACCCCTAAAAACTCTACAAACCAATAAGAAAAATTAAATACATAAAACCCATAAAACCGCTAAAAACAAAAAATGTTAAACACCATAAAAACCATATAAACCCTTAAAATACCTAAAAAACCTAAAAACATAAAATTCCTTAAAATCACTAAAAATACCTAAAAACATAAAACCCCTAGAAAACCAAAAAAAGTTCTTAGAAAATTATAAAACCATAATAAAATTTGAAACCCATAAAAACCTAAAAATCCTAAAAACACTAAAGACCCAAAAATCCCTAAAACCCCATAAAAACATTAAAAACCCTAAAACTCATAAAAACCCGAAAACCCACTAATCCCATAAAATTGTTATAAACTCTAAAAAACTATAAAACCCTAAAAAACTAAAAAAAAAATGCAAAACCCCCCAAAAGAATTGAAATTACAATAAACCCTAGAATCCCATAAATAACCTAAAAATTCCTAAAAATCAATAAAAATCTCAAAGAACCATTAAACATGGATAATCCCTAAAAAACCTAATACCTTAAAACACGTAAACCCTTAATAACATTAAAAACACTAAACCCCTAAAAATCCTAAAAAACATTAAAACCATCAAAATCACTAAAAAATCCATAAAAAACCAAACCCCTTTAAAAATATTTAGAAATGTAAGAAACCCTAAAAACATTGAACACCCCAAATAAAACTTTAAAAACCTAAAAACACATTAACCCCTAAAAACATAAAAAATATAAAAACCCAAAAAATCCTAAAGGACCTTAAAACCCTTGAACATTAAAAAACTCGTATAAACCTTAAAACCCCATAAAACTCTGAAATCCACTAAAAAATCTAAAAATCATTTAAACCCTTAAAAAATTTAAAAAAAACAAAAAACCCCTAAAAACTCAAAAAAACATAAAAATCAAACAAAATTCATAAAAACTTTAAAAAACCCTCAAAATACCTAAAATTTACAAAAAAACCATAAAATCCTTAAAATAACTAAAATAACTGGAAAACATTAAAACCCTAAAAACCATGAAAACACTATGAAAACCTTAAAAACGTAAAATTACATAAAACCCCTAAAACTTAAAAAATTATAAAAAACAAACAAAACCTAAAACCCCTAAAAGTTTTCAAAATACATAAGAACCCTAAATACAATAAAAATTCTAAAACCCCTTAAAATCCCTAAAAATGAAAGAAACCCTAAAAACCATGAAAAACCCTCAGAAAAAAATTATTAACCTAAAAATAATTAAAACTCCTAAAAAGATAAAAAAACAAGAAAACCCTTAAAAACCTAAAAATACTTTGAAAACCCATAAAATTGTTTAGACCATAAAAATCCCTAAAACCCTTTAAAATCCTAAATTCCAATTTAATCTTTCAAATCCACAAGAAACACTAAAAACCCACTAAACCCCCAAAAATGTTAAAAACGTGAAAAAATATTAGAAGACATAAAAATCTCAAAAAACCCTAAAACCCACAAAGATACATAAAACCCCTAAAAACACTAAAAACCCTAAAATCCTTGAAAATCCCTAAAAACTATAAGAATCCATAAAATAACTAAATATCCTTAAATATCATTAAAAATTTAAAAAACTTAAATCATTAAAAAACCTTAAGAAAACATTAAAAACCTTAAAACATTTAAAACCTTTAAAAACGAAAAAATGATAAAAACCTCAACAAACCCTAAAATCTCAAACACCCCTGAAAGTCCCTAAAAACTGAAAAAAATAGAACAATCCTAAAAATCACTAAAAATGCTAAAAAACATAAAAAAACCTGTAAAAACCAAAAAAAAGATCCTTAAAACCCAAAAAAAATTAATCCCTTAAAAACCTAGATTACCCTAAAAACGTAAAAAACCCTAAAAGTTACAAAACCCTAGATATCCGTAAAACCGATAAAAACTTCTAAAACCTAAAAAACCCCAAAAAAATATAAAAATCTTAAATAGCCACTAAAAAAACTAAAATACCTTTAAACCTTGAAAACATCAAAAAACTCTAAAACTCCTTCAAAACTCAAAAAAACCCTAAAACCCCAAAAAAAACTTAAAAAGAATCAAATACCTAAAAACCCTTAAAACCATAAAAATACCTAAAAATGTGAAAAACCCTAAAAACCTTGAAAAACACAAAGAAAACCTTAAAATACTAAAAATCATCTAAAAACTCTAAAAACTCTAAAAATGCAAAAAACACTTAAAATCCCTAAAAACCCTTAAAATAGAAAAAACCAAAAAAAATTCCTAAGAACCATAAAACACCTAAAAACCCATAAAACCCATAAAACCACTAAAAATATAAAAAACTTTTAATCCAGAAAAATTGTTAAAAAAACTCTAGAAACCCTTTAAACCCCAAAAATCTCAAATATACTCTAAAACCCCATAAAAACCCTAAAAACCATAAAACCCTAGAATACCCTAAAAATCTTCAAAATCCATAAAACCCAAATAACCCATAAAACCCCTAAAAATATCTAAAATCACAAAAAACAAAAAAACCGAAAAAAAGTTGATAAACCTTAAGAAAACCATAAAATTTTAAAAACACATAACCCCCTAAAAACTCTAAAAATGATAAAAGTGATAAAAACCCCTAAAATCCCCAGAAGTCCCTAAAATCCTAAAAAATCCTAAAAATCCTAAAAAATCTCAAAAAATACCTAAAAATATAAAATCCACTATAAAACAAGAAATCCTCTAATAAAACCAAAAAATCCTAAAAACACTTAAAACACCTAAAAACTAAAAAACACGAAAACCCTAAAAACTCTAAATGGCCCTAAGACCACTAAAAACATAAAAATCCATAAAAATCATTATAAAATCTAAAAACCCATACAAACAATAAAAACAAAAAAAAGGCTAAAATTCCTTTAAACCCCATAAAACTTTAAATACCTGTAAAAACCCTCAAAACAATAAAAACCTTTTAAAACCCCCTAAACCCCTTAAACCCCAAAAAAACTCTAAAAACAATCTAAATACTAAAACACCTCAAATAATAAAAATCATATGAAGCCATAAAATCCAATAAAAACATAAAGGCCATAAAAACATAAAAACCCCTAAGAAAACCATAAAAACCTAAAAATAATTGTAACCCCTAAAAACGAAAAAATTCTTAAAAACTTAATAAGACCAAAAACCCCTCAAAAATCTCAGAATCCCAAAAAAAACAAAAACCATAAAAATGATAAAAAAAACCTAAAATAACTAAAATATTTAAAACCCCTAAACCCCGTATGAAATCTATAAAAACTATAAAGTCTTAAAACCCTTAAAAACTAAAAAAATCTAAAAAGACTCTAAAACCACAAAAACCCAATAAAACCTATAAAATGCCTAAAGACATTAAAACCCCTAAATACCCATAAAAACCCAAAAATTCATTATACACTCTAAAACCCTTTAAAACCTGAAAAATTATAAAAAACTCTAAAAACTCATAAAACCCTTAAAACTCAAAATATCCTAATGCCCAAAAAACAAAAAATCAATAAAAAACCCTAAAATCCCTTAGAATCAATAAAACCCCTACAAATATTAAAATTTAAAAAAAATACCTAAAATCCATAAAAATGTAAAAACCCCTAACAACTCTGAAAACCCCTAAGAAGTCCAAAAAAAATTAAAACCCATATGAAACATAAAAACGCTAAAACCTTAAAAACCCTAATACCCTAAAATACCCTAAAACCCATTTAAAAATATTAAAACTGTAAAAATCGTAAAAAATCCCTAAAAATACATAAAATTGTAAACTACCCTAAAAACCGTGAAAACCCATAAAAAAAATAAAGACCAAATAACATTAAAAACACATAAATAACTTAAAAAAATAATAAAACCCCTAAGCCCCTAAAAGACCCTAAACCCCCTAAAACCCTTGAAAACCATACAAACCCCTAAAAGCATTTAAAACCCCTAAAACCCCATAAAAATGAAAATATCCACTAAAAACTCTAAAAACTATCTAAACCCATTAAAATTTTGAAAAACTCTAAAAACCCTCGAAAACCCTAAAACCCCCAGAAAACCCTAAAACCGAAGAAAATGATAAAAACATAGTCATAAAAACTGTAGAAACCATAAAAATCCAAAAAATACACAAAAAATTAATATGTAAAAACATTAGAAACCCTGAAAAACCCTAAGAAAAATCTTTAGAAAATCTAAAATCGCCTAAAATCATTAAAAAAACTAAAAACATTAAAATACCATAAAAACCTTACAACGCCTTAAATTCAAAAATACCCTAAAACCCAAAAAATTCCAACAAACACTAAAAATATATACTATTTTAAAACCCCTTAAAATCTTAAAACCCTATGAAAACGCTAAAAATGTAAAAAAACAAAAAACTCTTAAAAATATAAAAAATTTAAAAACCCCAAAAAGGCCTTAAAACCCTAAAAATCCCCAAAAACCATAAAATACTAAAAAAATCTTAAAACCCATAAAATCACATAAAATCTCTAAAAACTCTAATTTTTTTAAAGAAATTATACCCCTAAAATTTTTAAAAACTCTATTAAACCATTAAACCCAAAAAAATATCAAAAAATCTTAAAAACCCATGAACCCATAAAACCCCACAAATTCACTAAAAACTACAAAATTTCATAAAAATTATTAAAAATCCCAATAAAGGTAAAAACGCTTAAAAACCATGAAAACACAAAGAAAACATTAAAAACCAAGAAACCCAAAAAAACCCAAAAAATCATACAATGGCTAAAACCCCTAAAAACCCTCAAAATCACTAAAAACCATAAAAATCAAAAAAATCATAAAAAACCATAAAAATACCTAAAAACATAAAAACACATATAACTCTTGAAAATAACTAAGAAATCATTAAAAACCTAAAAACACTTAAATCCCCTAAAACCCGAATAAACACTAAAAACCCTAAAAAACTTTTAAAGACCCTAAAACCCCTAAAAAACCCTAAACACCATAAAAACAATATAACACCTTAAACCCCCAAATCTAATAAAAACCATAAAACCCACTAAAATCTCTAAAATCCATTGAAACCTCTAAAAATTTAAAAAAAACTCTAAAAAAATCAAAACCCAAAAACAAATCAAAATACCCCTAAAAACCCAAAACAACCGTAAAAACAAAAAAATAATAAAAATACTAATGGTTCCCTAAAACCCTAAAGACATAAAAACCCTAAAATCATGAAAAACCGTTAGAAAACCTTAAAACCCAAAAAATACTTAAAACCCCTAAAAACTAAAAAAAATAAAAACCATAAAATACCTAATACACCTAAAACCCTTAAGAATCCCTAAAACCCCATAAAAACCCAATGAATAACTAAAATCTCTAAAAACCATTTAAACCCCTAAAAACATTAAAAAATGCAAAAAACTAAAAAACCCTAAAAAATAAACCCCCCCTAAAAACCCACAAAACCTTAAGAAAACGAAAACCCCTTAAACCCCCAAAAAATAAAATCAAACTATACATCATAAAATCCTAAAAAATCCCTAAAATTCACTAAAAACATAAAAAACCAACAAAACCCTGAAAACCCATAGGAAAATACTCAAACCCTAAAAACACTTGAGACCCCTTAAAACCCTAAAAACACTAAAAACACTAAAACCCATTGAAGCACCTAAAAACATAAAAAGACTGTAAAATCCTTTAAAACCACTAAATACTACATAACCCATTTAATCACCTAAAATTTTAAAAAACTCTAAACACCCGTAAAACACTAAAAACTCAAAAAATACTAAACCCCCCAAAACCATAAAAACACTAAAAATCCTAACACCCCTAAAATCTATAAAAACCTAAAACCCATAAAAATAATACTAATACCTAAAATACATAAAAAATATAAAAACCTAAGAACCTAGAAAAACACAATGAAAGAGTTAAAAACCTAAAAACACATAATCCCTTAAAAATCCTAAAAAACAATAAAAACATAAAAATCCATAAAAATCCCTTAAAATCATTTTAACTTATAAAATTCATATAAAATCCATATAAATCTATAAAAATGTAAAAAAATATTAATTAAACCTGTAAAAACATAAAACACTCAAAACCCCTAAAAACCTAAAAACACAAGAACCGAAAAAACCCTAAAAGTTCCTAAGAACCCTAAATAAATAAAACCCTTAAAAACCCCATAAAACATAAACCCACACTATAATTTATAAAAAACCTTTAAACCCCTAAAATGTTAAAAATTCTAAAAACCTAAATCCCCACTGAAGGTGATGGAAGATGGAATATGTGCCATGAGATGCTGGTTGCTGATTGGCTGGGAGGTGTTGATGGAGATGATTATGGATGTCTGTTTGGGTTGGCTTTTGTGTACTTTTTGGGTTTTGGGTTTATATGGGTTTGGGGTTGTTAAGTGTTTATGGGTGTGGGTCGTTTGACCCCTCCGCTCCCTTGTCTTCTTAGTCCCTAGTCTGTTGCATCTTTATTTTTAATAAATTTGGGGGGTTAGGATTAGCCTAACCTCGCACTTTCCTTTCCCTAAAAAAAATTAAAAATAATAAAAAACCATAAAACCCTAAAAACACAAAAAAAACCCAAAAAACCAAATAAAACCAAAAATCCCCCAAAATCCCTATTAACTCTAAAAAATTAAATATCATAAAAAATCACTAATAATACCATAAAATTTAAAAATAACTAAAACCCTGGAAAACCCCTAGGAATACTTTAAAAACCTAAACACATAAAGTGTTGAAAGACCTAAAAAACCCTCAAAATACATATTAACCCTAAACCCCATAGAAATCCTAAAACCCCTAATAGACTCTAAAAACATAAAAATCCATAAAAACATAAAAAACCAAAAAACCATGAATTACCCCTAAGAAAACATTAAAACCCAAAAAAACATAAAACTCATAAAAATCTAAAAACACTAAAAAATCCAATAATACCTCCAAAACCCTAAAACGCAAAAAACCATAAAAACCTTAAAGACCCTAAAAACTCATAAAACCCCTTATGACCAACCAAGAATTATAAAAACCTTTTAAATCATAAAAACGTTAAAAACCTCTAAAACCATTAAAAACCATAAAAAGTCAAAAAACACTAAAATCCAAAAAAACATCAAAACTATAATACCCTAAAAACACTAAAACGTGAAAATCCCTAGAAAACATAAAAATCTATAAAAATATAAAAAAAATCACTAAAAACACTAAAAATGTAAAAAACCATAAAAACACTAATAATCGCAAAAAATTTTAAAATTTTAAAAACAATAAATACCCCTAAAATAACTAAAAATGCTAAAACCCCTAAAAACCCAAAAATCACTCAAAATAACTAAAACCCTTAAAATCCAAAAAAATACAAAAAAATTCATACAAATTTCTAAACATGTAAAAAACACTAAAATCCCTGAAAATGTTAAGAAACCCATAAAAACCTAAAAATACTGAAAAACCCTAAAAACCTAAAAACGCTAAAAACCCATGAAAAAACATTCAATACCCTAAAACCCAAAAACACCATAAACCCCATAAAAACATAAAAACCATAAAAACTAATAAATCCCTAAAACCCCACTAAAAACTCTAAAAACCCTTTAAACCCCTAAAATGTTAATAAACTCTAAAAACCCATAAAAACCATAAAAACTCAAAAAAAAATCCTAAAACCCAAACACCCCATAAAAACCCTAAAAATAACTAAAACCCCTAAAAACCATAAAAATACTATAAAGTACCTAAAATTTTCTAAAAAGGTTAAAAAAATCCAAAAATCCATGAAATACCATAAGGAAATATTAAAAACCTAAAAATACTTAAAACTTCTAAAAACAAAAAAATACAAAAAATCATAAAAATCCTTAGAATTCATAAAATCCCTAAAAACCATAAAAATCCTAAAAAATCATTATAATCCCTAAAAATGTAAAAAATCCAAAAAACCCTAAGAAATCCTTAAAAATAAAAAAAAATTAAAATCCCTAAAAACCTAAAAACACTAAAACCCTAAGACCCCCAAAAAACCTAAAAACCCCCCATAAAACCATAAAAAACCCTAAAACCCTTAAATGCATTAAACCCCAAAAAACCAAAAAAACCCCCACTAAAAAATCTAAAATCTCTTCAAACACCTAAAAATGTAAAAAACTCCAAAAAAAAACCTATAAAATAAAAAAACCAAAACCCCCCAAAAAATCCCTAATATCTCTAAAACAAAAAAAACCCTATAAACCTAAGAAACCATAAAAATCCTTGAAAACCTCTAATATTACCTAAAAATGTAAAAACCTCTAATAATACTAAAAACCCAAAAAATAATAAAAAACTAAAAACCCTAAAAATCCTTAAAACACTAAAAATATAAAAAACTAGAAATCCTCCGAAAACCCCCCTATGAAAACCTTAAAACCCTAAAAACCTTAAAAACACTTAAAAGCCTAATAAACATAAAAATGAAAAAAACCCACAAAACCATAATAATTTATAAAAACATAAAAACCCCTAAAAACCCTAAAAACCCATAACAAAACCTTAAAAACCTAAAAACACTTAAAACACCTATACCTAAAAATTCTAAAGAAACTTAAAAACCCTTAAAATAACCATAAAAACTTATAAAACCCCTAAAACCTTAAAAACCCTAAAAACCCAAAAAACCCAAAAGATGGCACTAAAAACTCTAAAATCCCTTTAAGCCTCTAATTTTTTTAAAACAGCTCTAAAAACCTTAAAAACAAAAAAAAATGAAAAAAAATCCCTAAAACCCCAAAACATCCATAAAACCCGATAAATACATAAAACCGCTAAAAAACCCAAAAAACCCCTAAAAACATAAAAAACCTAAACACCCTGAAAAATCCCTTAAAATTTTAAAAAAAATCCCAAAACCATGAAAAACCTAAGAAAACAATGAAACCCTAAAAACTCTTAAAACCCCAAAAAATATAAAAAACCTAAAAATTTAATAAATCCTTAAAAACCCATAAAAACCTTAAAATCCCTAAAAATCCTAAAAGCCCATAAAACCTAGAAATCTCCTAAAATCCCAACCAACATAAAAACCACTAAAACCCATGAAAAAACCTAAGAAAACATTAAAAACCTAAATAGTTAAATGAGATAAAACACCTAAAAATTATAAACCCCCCTATGAAACCCTAAACCCCAAAAAACCCTAAATTCCATCAAATTCCCTAAAAACCATAAAATCCATAAAATCCTAAAAAACCCAAAAATACATAAAAACGTAAAAACTCTTAGAGAACCTTAAAAACACAAAAATGATTAAAATTCATAAAAATATAAAAACTCTAAGACCCCTAAAACCCGTTGAAATCAATAAAACCCATAAATACCACTAAAACCATTAAACCCCCTAAAAATCGATAAACCCCGCTAAAATCTCTGAAAACCCGTTAAACAACAAAAAGGGAAAAATCTAAAAATACCATAAAACCACTAAAAACTCAAAAAATAAACTGTAAAACCCCAAAAAACTATAAAAAAAATCCTAAAACCTGTTATCATCCATCAAAATCTTTAAAACTAAAAAAACCAAAAAATTCCGAAAAATTCCCTAAAAATCCCTAAAAGGGATAAAAACCCAAAAAACCATAAAAACCCCTAATTAAAACATAAAACCACTAAAAATACTTAAAACTCCAAAAAAATATAAATACCCTAAAAACCGTAAAATACCTAAAATGAAAAAAAATCTATAAGAACTAAAAAAACCATTATAATCGAAAAAATCACTAACACCTCCTAAAACCCCTCAAAATCCCTAAAAACCCAAAAACCATAAAACGATAAAAAACTATAAAAATACATAAAAAACCCATAAAAACCTTAAGAAACCACTAATAAAACATTAATACCCTACAATTCCACTAAAACCACAAAATTCCTCAAAATGGTAAAAAATCCTAACAAGATCCCAAAACCCTAAAAACCTTTATCACACCTAAAACACCATAAAAAACTAAAAATCCAATAAATAGTCTAAAAATCATTTAAACCCCTCAATTTTTTAAAAATTATAAAAAATAATTAAAATCCTAAGAAATCAATAAAAACCAAAAAAACCATAGAATCCCAAAATAACACTAAAAACCACTATAAACCCACAAAATCCCTAAAAATCTTAAAACCCATAAAAATATTTAAATTTAAAAAAATTCCTAAAAACATAAATATCACCAAAAACCTAAAAACCCTATGAAACCCATAAAAATTTAAAAACTCTCAAAGCCCAAAATAATCTAAAAATGATAAAACTTTAAACCCCCCAAAACCATTCAAAATCCATAAAGACCTAAAACCTATAAAAATCATAAAAATGCCCTAAAATTCCATAAAAAGGTAAAAATATCTAAGAACCCTAAGAACCACTTAGAAAACCTTAAAACCAAAAATCATCTAAAATCCTAAAAACCTCTAAAAATCAAAAACACAATAAAACAACTAAAAACTCTAGAATCCCTTTAAAAATGTTAATGTAATCTAAAAAACTTAAATCCCAAAATAAACTCAAAACCCCTAAAACCCCAAAAAAACCATTAAAAACCTAACACCCCCAAAACCATCAAAATCCCTAAAAACATTAAAAACTATAAAAATACAAAAAAAATCCATAAAATATATAAAACCAAAAAATACCATAAAAACCATGAAACCCTAAGAAAATGTTCAAACACTAAAACACATAGAACCCCTAAAAAACCTAAAAATTACTAATCCCCTAAAAACCATAAAACCCATAAAACCCTAAAAATCCTTAAAAATTATAAAAACATAAAATTCTAAAAAATCCTTAAAAATCACTAAAAACATAAAAATCCATAACACCCCTAAGAAAAACTTAAAAACCCAAAAATAATTAAAACCCCTAAAAACATAGAAAATGATAAGACTCTTAAAAAAATCCTAAAACCCCTATAACCTAGAAAAATCTAATATTCCTAAAAAGACCCTAAAACCCCTAAAAACCATAAAAATGGATAAAACAAGACAATAAATAAAAACTCTAAAAACCATTTTAACCCCAAAAAACCTTAAGAATCACTAAAAACCTTAAAAAACTCAAATGAACCCAAAAAACCCAAAATAATCATAAAAACCCAAAAAACATTAAAATATCTAAAAAACATAAAAATTTTAAGAAATATCTAAAAATACCTAAAATGAAAAAGAAAACACGAAACCTGATGAAGTTCCCTAAAATACTTTAAAAAAATAAAAAACACTTAAAAACCCTAAAAGGCTAAAATATACTAAAAACCATAAGAACCCTAAAATATCCTGAAATCCATCAAAATCCCTAAATACCCTAAAAATCATTAAAATATGAAAAAATCCATAAAATCCATAAAAACATAAAAAACCTATAATCCAAGAAAGACCCTAAGATAACCATAAATACCTAAAAATTGTTAAAACACCTAAAAACTTTAAAAACTTTAAAAAGACCATGAAAACCCTAAAACCAAAAAACCCAAAAAAAACCCAAAAAAACCCATACAAACCCAAAAACCACTATAAACTCTAAAAATACTTTAAACCCCAAAAAATCATAAAAAAACTCTAAAAACTGTAAAATTTTGAAAAAACAAAAAAATCCCCATAAAAACCCCAAAAAATAATCAAAACCCTAAAAACCCTAAAAACCCAAAAACCCACAAAATCTATAAAAACAATAAAAACTAAAAAAAATCCTAAAATAGCTCTAAAAATACCTTAAAATGTAAAAGAACCTAAAAACACTAATAACCCTAACAAATGCTTAAAAACATAAAAAAATTAAAACACCAAAAAACCCAAAAAACATTTAAACATCATAAAATACTAAAAACCCTCAAAATGCCTAAAGTATATAAAGACCATGAAAATCCTAAAAAATCCCTAAAACTCCATAATAATATAAAAACTCATGAAAAAACATAAGTAAACCATAAAATCCTAAAAACAATTAAAACCCCTAAAATCCTAAAAAACACAAAAAAACCCTAAAACACTAAAAAGACTTTCAAAACCCATAAAACACCTAAAAAACCCTAAAACCCTTAAAATATTAATAACCCATAAAACACATAAAAACCACTAAACACCCTAAAATCCATTTAACCCCACAAAATGATTAAAAAACTCTAAAAACATTAAAACCTTAAAAAGTAAAAGAAAACTCTAGAAACCCAGAAAACTCATAAAACCCTAAAAACCCTCAAAATCCCTAAAAACACTAAAAACCATAAAGACATAAAAAAGACCTAAAAAGACCTAAAAATGTAAAACCCCCTAAATACCCCTAAAAACCTCAAAAACCTAAAAACCCTTTAAACCCCTAAAAACCTAAAAAACTATAAACCCCTAAAAATTCCTTAAATCCCTAAAAACCCATAACTACCATAAAAATTATAAAACATCCCTAAATATCCATAATAACATAAAAAATCTTGAAAACCAATAAGAAAACCATAAAACCTAAAAACAATCAATACCCCAAAACAGCCTAAAACACTAAAAACCTTAAAACCCAAAGAATACCCTAAAAACCATAAAACCACAAAAATGACAAAATACCAAAAATATTAAAAAAACCGTAAAAATAATAAAATACATACAAACACATGAAACACATTAAAACCTCTTTAAACCCCTAAAAACATAAAAAACTATAAAAACCCTTAAAAACATAAAAACAATAAAAAATCCTAAAAACACAAAAAACCCAAAAAAAACCCTAAATACTCTCAAAATACCAAAAAACCCCTAAAAATAATAAAAAAATAAAAAAATAACTAATAATCCCTATAAATGTAACAAAACCTAAAAACCCTGAAAACCCCTAAGAAATCCTTAAAAACCTAAAAACACTTAAAACACCTAAAATGCCTAAAATGGAAAAAACATAAGAAAAACCCTAAAACTATCCAAAATCACTCTTAACCATAAAAATCAATTAAAATCCTAAAAATCCCTAAAAATACTTATAAATAATAAGACCCCTAAACACCTTGAAACCCTTAATAAAATCATAAAACCCTAAAAACACCTAAAACAACTAAAAATCCTAAAACCCCTAAAAATACACAAATTCCCTTAAAACCCCTAAAACCACAAAACCCCTAAAATTGTTATAAACACCTAAACCCCCATAAAACCATAAAAACCCATGAAAAAATATAAAAACACATAAAACAATTAGAAAACTCTAAAAACCCATAAAAATGTAAAAAACAAAAAAAAACTAAAAAAAACCCATAAAAATCTTTAAAAACCTCAAAATCCCTAAAAACCATAAAAATCCTTAAAATCCATAAAAATTCATAAAAATGTAAAAACCCTTAAACCCCTAAAAACACTAAGAAAACATTAAAACCCAAAAAACACTTAAAGCACTAAAAACCTAAAAATTATAAAAACCTAAAAGACCCTAAAAAGTTCTTAAATTCCTAAACCCCAAAAAAATCATAAAACCCCAAAACCCATAAAAATCTTAAAAACCCATAAAAACCCAAAAGCCAATAAAAACTCTAAAACCCATTTTAACCCCTAAAATCTTTAAAAATTATAAAAACCATAAAAATCCGAAAAAACTCAAAAAATCCTAAATACCATAAAAACCATAAAACACCGATAAACCATAAAAATCCCCAAAAACACTTAAAACCATAAAAATCCTAAAAAATCCCCAACATCCATAAAAACATAAAAACACTAAAAATCATGAAAAAACATAAAACCCTTTAAAACCTAAAAACATTTAAAACCCCTAAAAAAAATAAAATGTTAAAAATAAATAAAAACGCCCAAAAACCTTAAATCCCCTAAAATAAATAAAAATATAATACCAATTTAAACATTTTAAAACATTAAAAAACTATAAAAAACATAAAACCCATAAAAAACTCAAAAAAATACTAAATTCTCCAAAAAACCATAAAACCCTAAAAAATATAAATATCCAAAAAGACCTAAAAATACCTAAAAACGTAAAAAATCCCTAAAACTATGATAAACCCTAAGAAAAACATAATAATCAAAAAACATTTAAAACCCCTAAAAAATATAATAAATTAAAAACCCTATAAAAACCCCAAAAGGACATTAAAGAAACTTAAAGAAATAAAAAACAAAAAATCCAAAAAAACCTGAAAACCCACTAAAATTTATCAAAAACCATTAAACCATTATAAATTTTAAAAACTCTAAAAAAACTATAATACCCAAAAAAATATAGAAAACCCTAAAACCCATAAAAACTCCCAACATCTCTAAAAACCCTAAAAACCCATAAAAATGATAAAACCCCCAAAATTCCCTAAAATATAAAAAACCCTAAAACATGAAAAAACATAATAAAACCTTAATAACCTAAAAAACCTAAAAATACCTAATACCCAATAAATTTATAAAATCAAAAAAAAACTCATAAAAACTCCTAAAATCCTTAAATACCACCTAAAAACTATAAAATCTCTTTAAACCCTTAAAAAAATTAAAAACTCTAAAAAAACATAATACCCTAAAACACATAAAAAACCCAAAAAATCCTTAAAACCAGAAAGAAACATAAAAATCCATTAAAATACCTCAAAACATCAAAACCCTCAAAATTCCTTTTTCCCTATAGAAATATGGGAACCCTTATGATTGATTTTGGGGATTTGAGATTTTTACAATCATATATAGACAGTTCATTGTCTTCAAATTATTTCCAATGGGTTTTGTTCATGGAACCGAAACACCCAACAGTTCTACCTTATTCAAGATGTTTCAAAACCCTACTTTCTAAATTTTGTTGATTACTGAGAAATGTTTCAAAAATTCTTAGGGGATCACGTTGGTCGAGAGTATGGGCGGTGAAGCTCATCACACCATTTGGGGGGGGAATTATTTCCTACTCTAGAAATCTCTTATAGATTAAACACATATTCATTTATACTTTATTAAATCCCTAGTATAAGTTAGGTTGCATAATATTAACAATAACTTATTAGCATACATTTATTAGATAATTATATGTATTTATATGAGTTTATCTGTCAATGGGTATATATATATAAGTATTTGAGGTTCTACAACTATGTTACCATTTTGTATGTGGTCTATAAATTCTTTAGTTTTTTATTATTACAATGTTGGTTTTAAGCCATGCAGTGGGGTGCTCTAGAATTTAACAGTATTCAAGGAGATGATAGTTGTTTTGATATCGCGATCAGACTCATGTGATGGGATTCATACATATCCTTGTGAAATGAATAAGAAACCCTATAGTTTTGGTCCACTGAATGGGACACATCATTCCTTTTAATCCCATGTGATGATGACAGAACTATTGAATTTAAAATCATTTGAAAATGATGTCTAGGTGAAATATTACTAACCAATGTTTAGTGTGGCACTTATTCCAAAATAATCCCAAGGAACCAAAAGGGAGTTTGGACTCCTAGTTTTTTGAATACCCTGCTAGGAATGTGATCAGAAGATGATTAGGATGAATTTGGAGTTTTGGGTGTGGACCTTGTAGAGGATTCCTACGTATCCAATTTTGATGGTAATAAATGACCATGTAGTTCAAAAACTTTAAGGAAACATGCCTATGTAGGCTATGTAAAGGATTTTCTTATAGGTTAATGTGGACCTTTGAGAGTATATGAGATGATTTTAGCTTTTACACCATAGAGGAGGCCCATGTGTCTGAACCCGTGAGGAAATTATTGACTCATGGTGATTTAGAGGTTTGGTTGGGGATTAGACCAAGAATTATTTCCTTGGTTATGATGAGTATGGTTTGGGATTAAACCAAATAGGAGTCTTTCAAGATGGACACATGGATTTGAGGACCCACTCCTAAGGAGGCATTTAGAATGATGGTGAGAGGAATATCTATATAAGGATTATCAATTGAGACATGCACCAGACTATGCATATGTCATGATTATTACTAACCACTAACCCACATGAGTCATGATAAGTTGTGAGAAACAAGAGGAATTAGAAGATTTTTCAAATAGCATGATCATTCTTCTATTGGAGTAGAGGATTGGGATACTAGAGAAGAAGAAAGGGATATTATTTTCTTATCACATTTTTTATTTTTTGTAACCAAGAAAGTAACATGTGACTACTCATCTGGATATGATTCATAAGAAACACCAAGGGATTACACCATAAGGAATTAAATGGGGATTGATTATTCAATATCCCCATCATATGGAATGTAATGTGTGATCCCCCCCCCACCATTTGAAACGAGAGGCCCATAGTTTTAGAGACGAGAAGGGGAGAACATCCTGACCCTTACATCTGAGACCAAAATGTCACTGGAACTACATATAGGGTTGGGGTCCTAGTGATCGAAGGGATTCGTAACTTCACACACCCCAAGGACCCGACCCATCAGGTTAGATAGGTGTAGAACATATTTGGACAAAGGAAATCATAACTGAATGGGAGACACGCTGGTGTGTAACTTTCCATAGTTGTTCATGTCTAGAGGATTTGGTGGAGGGTTCAATTTTTTCCCCTTAGATGAGGGATCTAGAGGAAGATGATTACTATAATTGGTGTCTTGAAAGTGGTCTTAGAATAAATACTACCAAACAGACCTTGAACAATGCTAAAATTATCCATTATCAGCAATAGATAAGTTTTGACTATGGGAATATTATTAAAATCCTTAGGCTTTTATCATCACTAGAAAATCGCTGAAAAAGGGTTCCTTTATCTGCGATTTTAGAAGTAGTGATAAATAGAACCATTTATTTGTTATCTTATTTAGAACTATTAAAGGGGTACTATATCTATTCTTTTAAAATCTTTGATAAATTTGTCCTTTATGAGAACTAAAATAAGCACTAATAAAGGGGTAATTTATGAGTGCTATAAAAGCACTTATAAAGGGTCCCTTTATCATTAATAAAAAAACTACTGATAAAGTGTGTGTTTATCAGCACTTTAAAAGGAATTGATAATGGAACCCTTTATCAATTATTCTAGAAGCACTAATAAAGGGTTTCTTTATCATCTCATTTTGTAGCACGAATAAAGAGACATACTACAGTGTACTATAATAACACACTGTAGCACCAAAAACAACACCAGAAAGTATAATAATAATGTAAAAATATATATTTTAAATGAAATAAAATGTAAAACATAAATAAAATAAAAAACACTATATTATAGAAATTTGAAACATTTGTTTATATAATTACATAAGTAAATATTATCACATACATTAAAAAACATCAATGTTCCTTTGCCTTTTTCCCTTCACCCCAACTCATGCTATTGCCGAACAAACCACCCTTGATCAAGCAAAATAATGAAGCTATATAAGAAAACAATTCATATTCTAGTAATAATATAAATAAATAAATTAAACAAAAACTATTAATTTTAATCTAATATTTTAGTCATACTAGGAACATTGTGTATTAGACTATGTTTTGGTTGATTCTTTCACATCACACCATTTCTTGTTCATCTTCAAGAATTATATTTCTAAAAATAACTAAACAATTATATGATAAAAATTTTAAGGAAATTTATTAATTAATAGAATATAGAATTATGGGAAAACAATTTAGACTTTTTTCTCAGCTTTGGAGATGTGATGTATGTTTTAATCTAAAATGACACTTATATATAGAAAAAACACACTTGGAGTCCTATAGGTCATACTATGCATTAGATTGAGGGTTTGCAGATTCCTACATGTCCCAAATGACATATGGATTTTTTTTCCTAAAGTATTAAAATAATCAAAATGTGTGCTCGGTTTTTAGTATGTCACTTATCTTTTTTACTAAAATGTCATTTTAAACTGGAAACAAGAACTTTCAGTCATACTAGTGGAATAATGTGTCAGTTTTATTTGAGAATATCCCCAAAAATCAAAAATTACTAAGGAATCATTTTACTAAATTATCAATACAATCAGAGTGGATTGTCTTGGTGTTTAGTGAGTGACACTTTTTGAACAAAAATTTTAATTTTAAACTGTTAGTGATCAATTTGAGTTATACCAGACACATCATGAATTAGATTGAGATGCGAATAATTCCAACATGTCAACTATTAATTATGTATCTTTTTTTAATGTACAAAAAAATCTGAATTTGTTTTATTGGTTTTGAGTATGTCATTTTTTATTAAAATTAATGTAAATTTTAAATAAAAAGACATGCTTTGAGTCATGTTGGTCACACCATGCATCAAATTGAGGTTTTCTTAATTCTTATACCTCTAAAATTACTTATGGATAATTTTCCTAAAGTATGAAAATAATATGTCTATTTTTTCTTAGTTTTATGTATGTCACTCCTATTTTTACTAAAATGTTATTTTAAATTGGAAACATGAAATTTGATTCATATCAGTCACATCTTGTATTAGTTTGATGCGATAAAAATTCAAACACATCAAAAAATACTTTTTAATAGTTTTACAAAATTATCAAGACAATCTAAGTGTGTTTTCTTGGTTTTAGTGAGTGACAATTTTTGAAGTAAAATGTCAATTTTAAGCTGATAATGAATACTTTGAGTTATACCAAGAGTATATTATATTCAAATGATATGTAGATGATTCTAACATGGAAAAAAAATTTATTATGGATCATTTTAATAAAGTATAAAAATAATTTGAAATAATTTTTTCGGTTTTGAGTCTGTCAATTTTCATTTTTATTAAAATTACTGTCAATTTTAAATAAAAAGACACACATTGAGTCATAACAGTCACACTGTGTGTTAGATTTACGTGTTGATGATTCTTAAGCATCCCAAATTATAGATGGGATATTTCACTAAAGTATAAAAAAAATTTGAATTAATTTTCTCAGTTTTGAGTATGCCACTTGGGTTTATTTACTAAAATCTCATTTTGAACTGGAAACTTGTACATTGAGTCACATCGGTCACATCATGTGTCAATTTGATGTGATACTGAATCATAAACATAAAAAATTATATTTTAATCAATTTCATAAATTATAAAAACAATAAAATTTTGTTTTCTTAGTTTTCAATGAGTAAAACCTTTTAAACGAAAATATTAATTTTAAACTGATAGTGAACACTTTGAGTAATACCAGTAACATCATGTATCAGATTGAGATTTGAATGATTCAAACAAGTAAAAAATGGAATATGGATTATTTTACTAAATTATTGAAACAATAATTATGTGTTTTATCGATTTTGAGTAGATCAATTGTATTTTTAACAAAAATAAATGTCAATTATAAATAAAAACACACACTTGGAGTCATAATGGTCACACCGTGCATCAGATTGAGGTTAGTATCATTCATATATGTCCTAAATGACTTATGGATAGTTTTTTTCTAAATTATAAGAAGAATAATAATGTGTTTGATCAATTTTGAGTATGTTTCTTCTGTTTGCTTACAAAAATATCATTTTAAACTAGAAAAACATACTTTTAGTCATAGAATTCCGATTGTATGGTGGTTTCATATGAGACTGATTCCTATATGTAACAAATGAATTATGAATCATTTTCCAGAATTATAAAGATAATATGATTTTTTTCTTTGTTTTCAGTGAGTGGAACTTTTTGAACCAAAATATCAATTTTAAACTGATAACAGACTATTTGAGTCATACTGGGCACATTGTGTATCAAATTTAGGCGAGGATGATTCCTACACATCAAAAAATGACTTATTGATTTTTTTTATTAAAGTATCAAAACAATATGAGTTCCTTTTCTCAGTTTTGAGTATGCCAGTTGCCTTTATTACTAAAATTAATCCCAATTTTAATTAAAATGATACACTTAGGGTCATACTACTCACATTGTGCATGGAATTGAGGTGAAGATGATTTCTAAACATTCAAAATGACTTACAGATCATTTTTTTAAGTATTAAAACAATATGTCTTTGTTTTCTCAATTTTCAGTATGTCATTTTACTTTTTAAATAAAATGTCATTTTAAATTAGAAACACATACATTGAGTCATACTATCCACATAATGTGCTAGTTTGAAATTAGACATATTAATATATATCACAAATGACTTATAAAATTTTTTACTAGATTATCAAGATAATACGAGAGAATTTTTTCAGTTTCTAGTATGTCACTTTTATTTTTCACTAAAATTAATGCAAATTTTAAATAAAAAGACATAGTTGGAGTCATACCAAGAACACCATATATCATATTGAGGAGTGGTTGATGCATATAAATCAAAAATGACATATGGATTGTTTATAACATTAACCATTAGTGTAAACCTATTAACATTCATTAATTCCAAAATAACATTAACCATTATTATAAACCTATTAGTGTTAATTGATTGAAATAAAATAAATATTTACATTTTATTTTTTATAGAACATAAATGAAATATATATTTCCCTTTCACCATAATAAAGAGTAAAATCTCCATGATAAAAATATTTACATTCTTTGAAGAAAAAACCTCAATGTGACCCATTATGTATTCTCATAATTCACTAAACTCCATTATAAATTGTTTACCAATTTTGACAGTAACAAACATCAGTATATCCCTTTATAGCATCCAAATGAAACTAAAATCTATCACATCCATTAACTCTTCATGTATTATGCTATAGATTAGTATATCCTTTTCAATATTATAGTTGATTATAAAATCTAACATAACATCATCATTATTTTTCCTTAAAAATGGGAATATCCATATTCTCATGTGTTTTTTATAAATAATGATGATGAGTTTTTTATTAGTTATCTTATGAACATGGATCATTTTATATAATTAATGTGCACATAAATATTAGTGACAAACTAGTGAAAACGTTTTTTATTGTGATATGGTGAAAAAGCATCTATTTTCATAACAAGGATTGGTTAAACAACTCTACTAATCTATTGATTATGAGATTTTATGTCATATAATTGTGGTATGATTTAATTTCACATCATCTAAACTCAAATGAATAAGTTTTAGTCAATCCATTTCACTAATGTAAACATAATGTGTTACTTGTATGGATTTAAAAGGAATTTTTGATATTATATCACAAATCAAATTCATTTTCAAGGATTTATTCATAAAAAATTTCTTTTCATTTGAGTTAATGTTTACTTTTACAGCAGTCCTCCTGTATAACCATGATATCTCAACACTGGTTGTCCTAAAATAGTTCTCTCATACACCTACTGGCTTCAATTATTGATTACACACATATTTATTCAAATATTTGAGTTATATTATATACTTATTTTATGATTGTATTGGTGTTTTAGGACTCTCAAGGGACTATTGGATCCACTAATTAGTACATGGATGGTTTTTATACAGTAGTTATATGTTAACATTTTGAATTTCTTATGGTTGTAATGTTGCATTATTGTTTTTATTTACATTTATCTTCATTACAGATACAAATTGAAATTTCTTTAATACCATTGATGGATCATTATCTCCAAGAAAATGAAAGGATTTTTGACATTAAATAATTAACTATCCTTCCATTTTTATTTTTATGCATGCATGCATTTGTTTTCACATGTTTTATTACTAAGATTCCACTAATATAATATCTAATATTTTTTGAAGATACCTAAATTATCGAATTTATATATTATGAATCCCCATATTCTTAGTGTAAATTTATAAATAATAATGTTAAATAGGTTCTTATTTTGGTTATTGTAATCTACTAAGACACTTTATTTGTATAGTAGAGAAGCCATGGGAAAGAAACTAAATCAGTTTTTTTTGTTATGTTTTTTCTTGGGGAGGGGTTTCATTAACAATTTGGTAATACTTAATAGTACATGTAATGTGATAATACAAATTATATCTTATGATAATCCTTTTGAAAAAATACGTTGTATTTTTTTGTATCTAAAAAAAATTCCTCCACTTAAATTCCTAAACAAAAATAACCTAAACAAGTGAAAACACCATTTTTTCAATAAGAAACCTGAAAAACATGAACAATGGATCTTATCATAAGTTACAAGTGTTTTTTACACTTTTCAAAAAAAATCTCAAACAGAACACTATTATAATACCCATTCTACTCCATTTCCCAACAATTTTATTATTTGCAGGCCAGTGCTTCGTCTCCTCCTCTGCCTTGATCAGTGCCTCTACCTCCTCCTCCACCTCTACCTCTGACTCCGCATCCACCTCTAACTCTTCCTTCACATCAACCTCTACATATTCCTCTAATTCCGCCTCTAAATCCACCTCTAACTCCACTTCCAACTCCACCATTCCCAATAATTTAATTATTTCCAGTCCAACGCTTCTAAAAAAATTGATTTCTTATATTATACATCTCCTTGAGAAATAGATCAAATATAATATTTAAGTATTTTGAAACTAATTCTTTACACCCAAAATATATTTCTAAGGACATATATCATACTAGATCACATAAATATTAGTTAATCACCAAATTTTTTTTAGTAAAGATTCTAACACTATGTACGATGTCCACTAATCTCTAAAAATATTTACTTCCTCTTTTGAGTATGAAGGATGCCAAAAATCTTTGTAGTTCTATGAAAATATAGACAAAAATGCTTAATAAATATTTTTAATTAAATGGTTATTACCTTGTAAACTTACCTCTTCGAGGATATTGCTCTTCATATAGTTTTTCATCTCCTTCATAAATTTGAAAAAATAATATCCATAATAATTTCCATTATACTATTTCAGAAACTACTGAATCATTTACCAGAGTAAGTAAATTATTAATAATAACTGACTTGAATGAAAATATTATCTCACTATCTGGAAAGATGTGTAATGAAAATGTACATTATGTATGTATTCACAATTGAGAATCCCAACCATTCATACTTGAGAGCCACATTTATAATTTTAAGATCAACTATGTTTGTCATTAAAGTTCCATATATATTTATTATTCATATGGAATGTAAGGCATATTTTCATCCTTAAATTTGGTCTATTCATGAAGTTTTAATCATAATAAATGTTTATCTAGAACTGGAATGGAGAAGGTACTCCGGTAAGGTCCTTTTTTATTTCTAGGTTAATTCACTTGATTATTTTTTATCTGACCTTCCTTTTCCCTCATCACTTTATCCATCTGTAATATCATACCTCACATTAGACCTTTTCTATCAACTATTACAGGTTTTTCATATTATTTTTTAAAAAAATACATACCTTATGTATCTTTATAAGATTAGATGGCCATGATATGAAAGTTATAATAGCATCATTGATGATTGAAATATCTTGATCAACAAGTGAAACAAGAAACTTAGTTGTTAGCTCATGAGCTACCTCAATACCCACTCTCATGTGAACTTTTGGGAGTTTATTAAAGTGTATATTATCTCTAGGGATATTATACATCATTCCCATCACAATAAGGAAGTGTGTGGATATTTATAGGTAGGAATAACATACAATTGCAACCTTGAGAATTTTATTAATATAATGTTATAATAAGTTGTTTGATTTCTATTTATGAGAAATAGTAATCAAAAAATTTATTACCTCGAGTAAGTTATGTGGTTGAGGGGAATGACTAGCCTCAAATATAGTAGGGTCATTTGGTTCTTCATGTGAAGATATTTATTCCACATTAAATTTTCTTTTACCTTTTCTCATATATTGTTCATCAAAACCAATTCTAACAATAATATCTCAAAAATCATCAATTTTTTCTTGAAATCCTTTTATAATATTATATGTTTCTTCTAGTGGTTTTTTCTTCTCAAAATATGTTCTATAAGATATTATAAAATCTACTACTCTAATGTGACCATATTTTTTTGGCTTCCTCAAAGCTACCAAAACTATTTTTTCTTCTACTATGGTAACTAATAATTATTTTTCCTAAAATAAAACATACTCACACATACATACACATGTTTCCCATACTGATTTTTTTGTTTTTATCAACTAGTTTACCCTAAATATTTATTCAAGCCTAATATATAGTAAACAGTGTGGGATGGAAGTGGCTTTATATTTTGATTCATAAATTTTAATATAAACAAAGGAAAATATGTTGTTTCATATCATATAAAAATTTTATTATGTATTTATAATACATATCTATTTCTTCTCTAGTGAACTCTATCCATCATTGCTTTTTGATAGTGGTAAATTTTTTTTATACATGTTGTTTATTTTCAACACTCTTACTATTTCATAAATTAAATTTTTTGAATCAAATCAGATAAAAGAAACAATTTCAAATAATATATTATCAACTATAATTCACCTTAAATGATTTATCATTATGAAAAATGATGAAGGAATTCCATGTTTCTTTCTTTATAATGTGTTCATAACTAACTGGTGTGTGGGGATTTAATTTTCCCTTATCATACCTATGATATAACATAGAAAGAAGAGTTTGGAAGCCTTTATGGGATTCTCCATCAGTCATTAAGTAAAATTTCATACAGAAATATTCATAAATAAATGAACCTTGCAAGAAATACTAAAAATTAAATCAAATTTTCATTATATAATTTTTTGGTAAAATAGAGAATGTATATCATAACATTAAGTTTATGTCGTGCCAAAGGGTTTCCTTTATTATTGGCTGGATTTGGCATTATGAATCAATATCAATTGACAAATTCATTCTTGTTATGACCCCAACATAACTAATGATCATTGAATTATTGAAATCAAAAGGTCGACCATGTTGATTACAACCAACATCAAATTTTACACCCTTAACTTTTTCCTTGATAATTTTATTCAATAGTATGATGCTACATAATTCTTGTTTTTTTCATAAACAAGCTATTGATCCTCTAATAATTTTCTAGTTTCAACATAAAAATTTTGTTCTTCTATGATATTGTTAACATCATCATGTGTTGAATACATTGTCTACATAATTATTTAAACATTTAATTTAGATAATATTAATGTAGTAGAGAACATATAATATTATGAGGAAAAAAATACTATATTAAAAATTAATTCAACATTCTCATTGAACTCCCTTTATTTTTTTAAAGGTTTCAGAGATTTTGATCCTATATCAAGAATCCAAATCCCCTCTCTATGATCCCATCCAATGTACAAGAAATTGTCTACATTGGGACCAGAATAAACTAATTATAATCTCTCAAATAAAGGGTTGTCCTTGGTTAAATTTTCATATGATATGTAGTTGTTTAAGTCACTAGTGGGATAATCAACCAATTATTTTTTTATAGATAAGAGTCAGAAAATACTTTCACTGTATGTGATGCCGTTATGAAAAGCTCACCATTTTCCCCTTCTACACTAAAATTCACCTTCACAAATCCCATTTCATTAATTTTCACTACACTCATATTGTAAACCCATTTTCAATGCAAAAACATCACTTGAAATGTTATATAATACAACAATTATTTCTATTTGATAATTAAGAAATATGAAATATTTGAATAAATTTTATTTTTATCCTTGGAACCAAATATGTGCATCGCATCCACAAAAAGCATAACTACACTATTTTTCATCGTACATCATTGATCGTGTTCCTTTATATATAATGTATAAATATTTATCACAAAACTAGCATAATATATAAAATTTTCTTTTGGTCCCCTGGTTAGCTATCAAAGTTGTTAAGAAATTGAATTCATATTTTCAAATAAATCTTTATAAATTTGATCATGGAACCATCCTATAAATATTGTTTATGTGTATTTTATATCCATCCTTCATCCCTTATGGATTCAAATATCTAATAATTACACTATGGGATTCAACATATAGATCAAAATATTTACTATTATATACTATATAAAGGTATACTTTCTTACACTCTGAGATGATAATTGTAACAACATCTATTCCAGAAATCACATTTCCCATAAGATTTCTGCTATGATGAGACTTTGGGAGACCGATGTTGTCAACATCAAATAGGTAATCAGTTTATAATTTAATAAATTCTTCAAAAATACATCTTTTTGTAATATAACCTTCATGCCGAAATTCATTCTTGACACACCCATTCAAAATCATCCTATAATGTTCAATGGGGTACATCCATCTATAATAGATATGACCACATATTTGAACCTCTCTAACCAAGTGAACCATCTATTAGACCATTATGTAAAATAATAATAGTGGGAAGAAAATCTATAATCCATATAATAGGACCACAATCTTCTTATTCATGATTGGAAACATTGTTGGATCCATAACTTTACTGCATATGTCTTTGAAAAGGAATTAGATTCTGGTTAATATACTTCTTTCATTTCTATGCAAAATGTAATGAAAAGAAACAAGCATAATATCCTAAATTAAAATAATATAGTCATGTGATTTTAGTCACTATAATGTAAAATTATACATTGATAGGAAATTAATGATATTTTATGGATACCTCTCTCTAAATTTAACACAATTAAAGAAAATGAAAAATTAAAATTTTTTCGGTCTGGATAGAGTATAAGATACTAGAAGATGAAAAGTATTCCATTTACCATTCATCCATACCAAATATTCCATTATCCCAATGTTAATCATGTATATCATATCCTTGATTCCATCTTTCATTTTTTTAGAAATATTTAGTAATATTTCAATAACACTATCAAATTTATTTTTTTACATGCATGGAATTAAGGAAATATATGACGTACGAACAATTCTAGTATTGTAATTCAAATAAAATTGATCTCTTCTTCTAACTTTATTATAAATGGTTTTTTGAAAATGGTTTACCAAAAATAGTGTCAATTTACTTTACTTTATCAAAATTTTTATCAACCATTAGTGGATACAATGTCGTACATTGTTTGATGTTCCCATTGAATGTTTTAATCTAGAGTTAGTATTTATTTCATCATGGTAAAAATTTACGATGTCATAAAAGCACATCCTTCAAGGAATGGTTCAGTTGAACTAAGTGTGTGCATTATTCACAAATGGGACACCCCAATATTACTTATTGTTATAGCCTAAAATTTTCAATAAGTATTAAAGTCATTTATCATCTCATAAAACAAGGCCTTAAATTTGAATTCCACACTTATATGAGAATCATACATTATAACACCAATACCCAACATCAATTTTATATATTTGATCAATGGTGAAAAATATAAATTAATATCCTTATCGGGTTTCTTTGGTCCAGACATAAGCAAAGACAACATAATGTATTTTCATTTCATGCATAACCATTGTGAAAGGTTATAATTTACCAAAATAATTGACCATGTACTACGAGTAATACTATTTAAAACAAAATGATTTATTCCACCTGTAGATAATGCTAGATGAATGTTTCTCAGCTCATTTTCAAATTTAGGATACTCATAATCAATTTTCTTCCACTAAGGAGAATCTAGATGATGTAGGTTCCCACATTTAATTCTTGTACCTTCATATCATGTCAATTGTCTCATGATACCCTAACATCCAAATAGTATTATAAATAGTGAAATTATAGGAAATTACCATACAAATTTTGAAAGACTTGGTTCATTTTTCTTGAATCGATATGTTCCACACATAAGAAATTTTATGAGCGATTATTGGTCCATGTGAAACAGTTTGAAATCATTTAGAAAAGAATTTAGTTTTTTTAGAAATCATTACTATTGAACATAGCATTATTTTAGCATCATATGTTCAAAATGTAAGTTAATTTTCTTATGGTAGCATGTAATTTAGGAGACAAAGTAGTTATGTAAAGATGGTGTCACTCCATTCGCTACCTGCTTTCAAATTATATAACATTAATATAACTGGAAATGTTCTGTATTTAATACAAAAGATATACAATAGTCTCTTAGAATAGTGATTTAAATTCTAATTTTTAAGGATAAACGCAAAGGTCATATTAAATTTACACTTTCTTTTATTCCATATGATCTCCATCATCATTTACATCGCTATTCATATTAAATGATCCATAAACCAAAGTATCATCCCAACTGGTGTGCAGGTTCCATTTTTACCTATGTTTAGACCAAAATTTATAGCTTTGATATACTATGTGATGGATAAAATGTTCTTACAACTCTTTTATAATTTTTTTTTGAATAGAAACATTGTAAAAATGAACAATGGATTTGAAAAGGGTCATATGCATGATCTATTTCAAAATGGATAAACTATTTAACTCCATCTTCACACGCTTTTTTCATATGATCAGCATGCATCCATATTCAATTCATATCGATTCTATTAGGTTCATAAAGTAATCATTTTTTATAGAAAATAAATAAATAAACATAATATATTCAGTATCAAAGGTGTAAGTTATCAATATCTCTAATTAGGGGAACCCAACATTTCATTGTTTCAAATAATTTCAGTATGATTTAAAGGAAATGGAAAATTGAATTTAAGAAAAGAATTAATCCACTATGGTTGGTGTTATCCTTTGAATTCATCCAAAGATTAATGTTATAGAAAAATTTCATCCTCATCAGCTTCATCTCCTAAAAATTTATTATTTCATTTTTTTTCTTAAAACTCATACTTCATCTCTTTTAGACATGCACCCATGTTTCTTGAAATACTCTAAGCAGTACTCATCCCATAATGATAACTGGTTATCATTTTGGATGACTAATTATCAGAGTAGTTTAAGTAAAAAATAATATATTTGGGATGAGTCTCAAGCATGAAAAATGAAATAATAACTATTCCAAAGAAAATGCTGATGAGGATGATAAATGTCTCTTTAAAAAAATTTAAATTAACAAATATTAATTTGAAATTTAAAATCTCATCACAAAACCACTTTCATAAAATAAAAAGGTTGCTTTTTTAATTTTTAAAACCTTACATTAAATATGTTTTATAAATTCCACATGAAAATTTTACAATTTTTTCAAAACACTTAATGGGAAACGAACATCCTTTTCAATAGAAACTATTAGAATCAAGTGAAAAAAATTAAAATCATATTAAAAACCCATTAAAAATAAATTAAGATTTTAAAACCATTTTAATGGAAATATGTACACTTTAAAATGTTAAAAACATTAAATTTTCACATTGAAATCATTTCACATGTTTAAAAACACTGAATCTATTTTAGTACATTTTTAAGGAAAACCTCATTTTTTCATTTCAAACCACACTTTTAAAATTTAAGACCATGTTTAATTTTCCAAAACATAAATTTAAAAATTAATGACCATAAAAATGGTAAATATGTCACCTCCCAGTCTAAAGAAAATAATGATTATTAAACATTTCATATAAATTTTATAAAGCTGGCATGAATAAAACATTTTTCAGAAGAAAATATTAAATTAACAATTTAAATCCTAACATGATTGTCTTGGACTACCCTCATAAATATTAAGGTTCCCATGGACTTCTTTAAAAATTCATTCAAGGGACTATTCATTTATAGAAAACCAGTTTTGGAAAATATCACACAAGATATCATGTTGGTAGGTGCAATTGATCATTTTAGTGAAAATTTATCCATAAGAGGACCAAACATTTTTTTTATTCATTACATTGGGTGTGGTGATATATAAAACACAACTCATTTGTTGTTCAAATTTTATATTTATGTTTGGTTTATTGTGTGATGTATTTTAAACATGTTTACTTATTTTAAAATTATTTATTTTTTGAAATTAAAGTTCGGGCTTTTGTTCTTTAATTATTTTCATTCTTTAATTAATATAAGTTTATTATTATAATTTCAATAAGATCTAGTGCATTTTAAGATCCATAAAGGAATGTTTCTACCATATGTTTGGGTTATATTACCTCACTTTCTTTTTTTAATTTAACTGGAATATTCACATGTCATTGACCTTTGTTTAAGAAAGGAAATTACTATTTGGTATATATTTATATTTCAATATCTTGATTACTTTTAGAAAACATGAATTTAGTTTTAAATATTGAGTTTAAATGGTATGAATATAATTAGTTAAGAATTACATTTTATCCATTGAGATCATAACCTTAGAACATATATGAAAAAATAAAATCTATATATTACCATATGGGTGTGTATGTAGGGTGTGAGCTAGGTAAACATTACTAATAATATTTCACCAAATATTAAACCATCACATCATACAAGAATCACATAATAATAATCAATACACATCCCAAAAAAGGTAAATAACATATAGAAAAAACAAACCCATGGTTTTCCTAATAAGGGTGATGAAATCATAATGAAATTTGTTTAATAAAGTGACAATTGGACTTTAAAAAATATATGGTTAAAAATCATCTTATAAAATAATCTATGTTATAAACTAAGCATATTATTTATCTATTACCATGAAATATAGTTTTAAATACATATGGAGAATACATTTTTATTCTTTTAAGAAAATCAAACCATGAGTTTTCCTAACATAAATATTTAAAATGAATAATATATTAAATAATCATTTAGAAACTTTTACTGAACTATTTTTCCCTTTTAAATTAATATAATCACTTGAAAATAATTTTTCTTAACCGAGTACTTATTTATTAAAAAAATTAAAAACCTTTTAGATTTATTTTTAAAGAAATGGTCAATGATAGAAAACCAAATAAAGTGAATAGGTACTAAAATGAAATAAATAAAAAATTCTAAATAAGAAACTAATGTGTGGAATTTTGAAGCAATAAAATTAAATAAGGGTGATGATGACATCATCCCATGAATATGAAAGTGGGTACCAAAAAATATATCAAATAGCATAAGTATTTTCCAAAACACATGGGAGGAGATATATCCTATAGGCTCTAAAGGTAAATAACTTTCTCATACAATACTAGCCTGCTATGTTACCAAAATAGTATTGAAAACCATGCCTCTTGAGGAAATTGAAAATGACCCCTAGATAATACCTCAATTAATATAGATAGGAACCCATCTAATTACCTTCCTATCTATGACCTCCCATGTTAAAACCAAAAAATATCCACCAAGAAATCATTCTGTCCATTAACAATAACAATACACAATTAAGAACTTAATTAAAACCATTCCTCCTTTTGAAAACCCATTTGAAGTTAATAAGAAAAGAAATCATTTTTATTGAGGACATTTTAAAAAAATGGTAAAATAAAAACTATTTTTAAATAAAAACCATTTAAAACATATATTTTAAAACCAATATTATAAAATAAAATTAATCAACATGTTTAAATTTTAATACTTACTTTTAAATGTTATAAACATATGCAATTATATTCATGCATATCTAAACAACTCTCAATACATATATTCACATAATTTAATGTGAATATGTATATGTGTCTAATATATATATATATACAAACCAATTCATATGTGTATAAGCATAAAACCTAGAAATAGGAATCCTTAACATTGGATATAAATAAATAACACAAGAATAAAACAAAACATAAGGAAACTTCTCAAACAATGACACCCCAAATAATCAATGTCATGAACTCATGAATTATCCAAATAGATTTCACAATCGACCTCAAATAACATTGAAACACCAAGTTAACTTATGAAAACCATAATAATATTTTTGTTGTACACAAATATAATTTATCCTTTGAATTTATATAAAAAACAAAGCCAAATCCACAAGAACCCAATTATAAATCAATTATAATCCCCTAAAAACCTTGATAAAAAAAATATTTCAATTTAATTAAACATAGATAAAAATTATAATATTATATTTACCAATTTCAAACACCCAAGAACATTAAATAAATTATAAAACATATAAAACATAAATACACCAGTATAAGGATATCATAGATGATGAAAAACCTTCAACAATAGTGATTGGGAAAGAAATGATAGAACCTTAGTGGAAAAAGGTAATGAATTGAAAGAGAGAATTGGAAAAAATAAATAAATAATAAATGAAAATATAGAAACTCTAAAATAATTTAGTTATTGGAAAATATATGGTCAAAATAATCATATACAGGACCAGAAAAAGTGATCATCGAGTGAGGTGGAGGAGAAAATAAAATACCTTTGATTAAATATTTGATTCATCCTAGAGAAAGTATAGATATCATGTAAAAAATCTTGTATTTATTAAATCCATAAATTCAATAGAGTCTTTATTAATTTGAGCCTTAGATGTGTTTGAGGCTTTATTCGAGCCTTGATTTGAGACTGGATTTGAGGAGGAGGGTTATCGGTGGAAGGTGAATTCTGTAGAAATATTTATATATCAAGACTAAAATAGTTTTGGTTAGGTTTCTTTAAATATATTGATAGACTCTTATTAGTGCATCCAAAAATTTCTGATAATGATTCCTTTTATCAGTGCTATATTAACAAGCATAATTAAAATCTATCTTTATCCGTACTTTTTTAATATTGATAAAATACATATTTATCAGCACTAAAACATTAGCACTAATAAAGGATTTATAATAAAATTATAAATAAAAAATTAATATATTAATATATTTAAATATTTATTTTCTACACATTAAAAATTATTTAAATATATAATTATTTATTTATAATTATATAAATACTTTTAAAAAATATATTTTTTCATTTATAATTAAAAATATATAGTTTCTAAAATTTAGTAAATATACATCTATATATATATTTGTAAACATATTTATAATTATAAATATATTTATATCATTATATATATATATATTAATGGTGATTCATAGCCCCTAAATAAACAAAAAGTAAAGTAAAAGAGTACAGATAGGTACCAACCATCAAAGAATCCCAAAAAGGGTAGAAACAATGAAAAGTAACTCACTATGAAACCCATGTTCCTAGGGAACCTACCCCTAACCTAAGGATAATTACCTCAACTTCATGATTTGGTATTCTTTGGGATCTCATTGTCTTCATATGAAAATGAGTTAGTCGAGTCCTCCAAGATGGAACAGACATTAAACTTCAAAGAAAGGTCACAAAAATTTTACTCTGAATTGCCTCAGAATATTACCTCAAAGTTAATAGATAATAGTTTCAAAATAGTGAGGTATTCCTCGAAACCAATGATTTTTTGTTCCATTCTATCAAATAGAGCTTCAACCTACAAATCAACCCACTCAGAAACATCTTCACAAAGATATCATGGAAGAATTTAACCTATCAAGTTCAATTTTGAAATATTATATTTTTCATTGAGAGCTCAAGTAGCTTCACCGTCATTGTAAGATACCTTATCAAATGGGTTATAGTAATTCCTCATAATTTTATAAAATTGATAGTGGAAAGACCATATCTTTTTGTTAGCATCATCATCTTCTCTAAAAGATGAATATTCCATTAGAATATAAGAAATTGGCTTTTTTACCTCATCAGGAGGCAATATTTTCTCTTGAATATGACTTGACATAGTTGATGTTTTGGTATTATGTGAAATCCCTAATGGAGAGGATTTACTATAAGAAAATAGTTGGAAACCATCATCATCTACTGTAATGTTCTTGCTATTATTGTTTTTCCTTTGGCTATTATATATTGGAAAATTATTCACCTGAATCAATTCCTCATCCACTTCTTCATAAATAAAATTTTTATGATCATATTGGAAATAATATGAAACAAAATTTTCATTAGTGTTCCTACATGGAAACTATTTATCCACTTCAGCTGCTATATTTTCCCATGTTTTTTCCTGACTACTTCTCACCGCTTAAATAAGCATTCTGGCTGAATGAATTCCCTTCAATCTTTGGATCTTACACCAATTCTGAGTAGAGGGAAAGGGGCTATGCTCCACAACAGCAGGGGAAGAAACTAAAATTGGCATCATTTTAAGATTATAACCAATGGGTTTATCAATAAGGGCTTGTTTTCCTACCCCCCAGACTGGTTCATGTCTCATTCAGCACATCTAACAGGTTTCTAGTATTTTTTTGAAATATCGAGTTTCATAATTCTCTCTAGCATATAAATGAGATAAAATAACAGATCTTCTACAATATGAATCATCATATCCAATTACTATACAATCCAAAAAAAACTAGGGATTTTCTCATAGTCAATCCTCCAAACAATATCATCGTCATCTGTTGATGGTATTATTTTGTGAACAAGGGTAGTACTCAAGTATAATTTGACATGAAAATGTAAAAAATGACCATACCTATTCAATTATATCTCCTTGTATATTTTAATAAGAAAGACGGGTTCCAATTCAATATCATGAAAAATCTATGGATTCCAAAGAATCTAGTTAAGGCTATAAACATTGATCCAAGTTTGAATATAAGAATTTCCCACCTCAAATGGGTTGAAGTTATGTTGCTACTCTCTGATATAGAGAGAGCCCTGTCTAAAGAATAGATATCTAAATAACCACATCTTCACCATCAAATCCACTGAAGGGAAAATGATATGAAATAAACCATGACCTAATTAAATGATTTTCTAATTGGAAAAACCCCAAATATCAGAAAGTATCACTTCAATCTCACTGATTTTCCATGGTTTGGCAGATTGAGGAAAAATGAAATGGTAAATTAATGAATGCATACCAATTTCAAATCTCTTTGAGATTGCCTTAGGATCTTCTTTCACATGGGATACATTTCCCTTATGGAAAAGTCTTACCACAACATTCTTATAGATTGAGAACGATCGGGTAGATCTAACCCCATAATAATCCACCCCACCATATTCGTGAGTCTTTCCTTCCTTATCAATAAAATATTTATGGCTATCAAAGCGTTAATGATGAAGAATATCTTCAGCCCATAACATATCGATCAAGGAATCCATAACAAAGACCTAATCTCTGTTAAAGCGTTGAGAGAGAAATTCTTGTCCATATCTCATCTTCCAATCACTATATACATAATTATATATATATATATATATTCAATAAATATATATAAATATAAATATAGTAAATATATTGATTATTTAAACATATTTATTATAATTTCATAATTATAAATATATATATATCATTATATATATTCATATATTTATATATATTTATTTAATAAATATATATATAGTAAATATATTCATTATATAAATATATTTATTATAATTTTATAATTATTTAAATATATGACTATTTATTTATAATTATATAAATACTTTAAAAAATATTATTTATATATTTATATATTTATATAATAAATATATATTTATTTAATAAATAAATATAAATATAAATATAAATATAAATATAAATATAAATATAAATATAAATATAAATATAAATATAAATATAAATATAAATATAAATATAAATACAAATATGAATATAAATATGAATATAAATATTAATATAGAAAAAATATTCATTTTTTAAATAAATTTATTATAATTTTATAATTATTTAAATAGATAATTATTTATTTATAATTACATAAATAATTTTTTTTAAAATAATATTTATATATTTATATCATTAGATATATATTTATATAATTATATACATATTTAAGAAATATATATATATTAATAATATTAATAATATTAATATTTTAAATATATTAATTAATTGAATAAATTTATTATAATTTTTTAAATATTTAAATATATATAATTATTTACTTATAATTATATAATACTTATAAAAATAATAATATTTATTTATTAATAATTATAAATATATAAATCTATAAATATAGTAAATATACATTTAAAATGTATTTATTTGTAAATATTTATTTAAAAATATATTTTTGACATTATTAATGAATATATATTTTTAAATCCATGCATGTTAAAAATGAGTTTAATTGAAAATTTAGAAATGAGTACACTTTAGAAATATTGAAAAAATGGATAAGATATTTTAATTAAATATAAATTATTAAAAAAATATGGATATATATTAAAATAATGATTAATACATATTGATAATATTAAAACATAGTAAATAAATATATGAAAATAAATAATATAAAACTATTAAATTCCCAAATAAAAATAAAAAATACTAAAAATGAATTAATACCCAACAGAAATAATATAAAAATAAATAAACAAAATTTATAAATCAAAAAAATAATATATTCAATGTATCAAGTTATAATTAAATTAGAAAATTAATACTAAAATTTGAATAAATTACATAAATATTTGGTGTATATGTTTCTATATCATATTTCATTAATTATGTAAAAATTTGTGTATGTGCATCATATGTAAAAATTCATTAATTGCGTATATGAAATCAATGTAACACACATTTTATATATGTTAAATTGAAATTTAATTTGACATTTAATTGTTTCCATTACTCGATTCAATTAGTCTGTAGTTTTAATTATTTTTAATTTTTAATTATAAACCATTCTTCATTAAATATATGTCTTATTTAATATGTAAGTGTAAATATTTTATAATATATAAATCATATTTTAGGAAATATTAAAAATTTATAAATTTATATAAATATGTGTTTGTGTGTGTTTGTGTGTGTGTGTGTGAATATATTTCTATATTAAATGTATTAATGTCTAATTATGTATAAAGACCTTTAAAAATGAATAAGACATTAATACATTTTTAATTATTACATTTTATTCATTTTCTATATTTATATTTATATATATAATTTAATAGAATTTATAATATATATATATATATATATATTAAAATTTTTAATTTTTATTAATATTTATCTTATTAATAGTTTTTTAAATAATTTTTTACATTATTCATTTTTAATTTTTTTAAATATGACAATTTATTCATTTCTAAATTTTACTTGTTTATTTATTAAAATTTATTAATTTTATATAAATATATACTATTTATTAATATATATAACATATATGTATATAATTTATTCATTTTTATCAATAATTATGTAATTAATAAAATATTTAATATTTTTATTAATTTACTCTTTTTTATTTTTTTTATTTCCTTAATTATTTCATTTTATTCATTTTACATATCTATATATTTAATATGTACTATTTTTTAATATTTTTAATTTTTTTATATGTATAACAAATTTATTAATTTTTATCAATAATTATTTAATTAATAAAATTTTTGATAATGTTTTAATTTACTCATTTTTTTTATTTTTTTAGTTATATTATTTTATTTAGGACCTTTCTCAGTACTAAAAACAATGATAAAGTGTGTCATTTATCATCATTATAGAAAAGCACTGATAAAGGGCACCTTTGTCAGCATTATTTGCTTGCGCCAATAAAGGCCAGTGTAGTTAAAGGTCTATTTTGTAGTAGTGAAAGTGGGTCATGCAAGTCAGGGATGGGTGAGTAGATGGAGATTCACACAGGGTATACTTGGGAGGAACTGTAAGTGCTTCGTGTAGGGTAGTCATGTGTGAGCTGGAGATGCCTTGGGTGATGAAAAACCTTGGAAACAATACTTGGGTGAGACCTTTCACTGGGCACCAAGGGTTTCCTCAACTGTCCCTTGAAGGGTCTTTCACAAGACCTGGGTTTTGGAAGGGACCTTCGTGCTAATTCTTGTCAACTAGGAGGAGGAGGGCCTCATTCAAGTGTATCATGTTTCAGACCTTAGAGGGATCCCACTATCCCCCTTAGTTCCCTCTTCTCTTGGGTTTTGGAGTGCGACCTGAAATATTTTGAGGGCCTTGGTGAAGGGGTTGTGTGATCAGAGCTATGAGGTTTCTTCTAGTTTTCTAGTTCCTCAAATGAGGATCCCCATTGTCCTATTTATAGGGAAATATGAAACCCTATTCAAATGATGTTTCTCACGCAGGTTCCCCATGTAGGTGTCATATGCATATGCCTTGAATAGGGGTAGTTTCCTCTTCTGGGTCTCACATGTAAGACCTGTGCAAGACTCTCAGAGCACAGGCCTAATGCACAAATTATGGTTTGAGTGAGTTCCCTTGATCCTTCTTAGGGCTCTTCACATATTTATATCATGAGGTATTTATCATTAAATATTTTCATCCCCATGTGAAAAAATGAGTATAACCCCCCTCCCCCCCTCCTGATTGGATCCGATTGGAAGAAGTGGTTCTAGTCCCAATGTAGATGGAGGAAAATATTATTTGGGTCATTCAGGTATTCCACATAGGTCATCTGTGGATTTTAACTGTGAAATTATAGAGTATAGGTCAACTGCATATATAAATAGAGGTGACCACCCAGATAATTATTCCTTTCAATTTTTCTTTATTCTGATCTCATTGCATAGGCATTTTGTTCTATCTTGTTTCAATTATCATTGTTTCAAGCCTTCTAGTGGATTTCCTCTATGGAAGCACTTGGTATGACTTATTCAAACCATAATATAACCCTAAGCGAGTCACCAAAACAAGGTCACTTGGGCGAGTGACCTGGTCGATTCACTTTGCTGAGTGTCCTGTGTGAGGAACTTGGGGAGTGACCTATGCGAGTCACTTGGGTGAGTGACCTCTGTGAGTCACTTGGGCGAGTGACCTACGTGAGTCACTTGGGCGAGTGGCCTGTGTGAGTCACTTGGGCTAGTTACCTCTGTGAGTCACATGGTGGAGTTACTTGTGTGATTCACTTACAAAATACCCTCCCTTTTCCATATTTTTTTGAATATTATGAAACCAATTTTTTTAACATTAATGAAAAAATCGATCTTCCCTTGCATACATCTAATGGATGCACTAATGGATTCCCATGAACAAGTTGTTGCACATGTTTCATCCAAACTCAAAATTATTGGGTCATACTACTATGATATGTGTGGCTTTACCATCCCAAAATTATATAAGAATCTAAAGAAGTACCAATTTGAGTAACAAGGAGGTGTTTATCTACCACTCTATGACCATGGGATTCAGAGAGATGCATTCATCCTGAAGATCTGGAGTCACCTTCTAAAGTCTTCATTTATGGAACATACCAATTGTCTCATTTGTAATGTCTCTTTCAAGGGTGTATTCATCAAGGAAGGAGTGTTTACTATTACTTTTTTGTGCACCAAAACCTATTTTCCCCATATCAAAATCCTCACAGCTAAGTATCAAAGCCTCGACACTACGATTAAACCTTCCACACTTCCACGATAGAACAATCACAAGGTTGGAATAAGGATTGGGACTTCCGCTCTATTGGGTGAGATAGACCTGAATAGATGTGGGCATACAAGGTGTATCAAATATGTTTAGAGTTTAATACTTATCTTTAAAATGTCCTTATTTAGTAGGTTGTTTGGGTGGCATAGACATATATTTATGAGAACCCAAACATAATCCAAGAACTACTGAGCTGATGGAGCCCTCAGACGAATTCATTCCATCAGAAACATGGTGAAGACGACATTATCCTATGGGATGTTTACAAAATATCTAGATAACCTATACATGGAGAGATTTATTAAGAGTTTATCTCATAGAAAGTTATGTGGGGTGATGATGAAAGGAAATCATCCTTGGCCCATGAGATGTTAAGGATGGAAGGAAAATTAAGAAGGTAGACCCGCATCCAAGGGGAAACATTCATTTTAAAGCTTGTTTGAAGGTCTTCTACATGCCTAAACGATGAGGTAATACTTTCTATTTCCCAATAGGATTCACATAATTAGAGAATCAGATCATTATTGGTAGGTTTTTTCCTACCTTAGAGAAAGGATAGTATCATGGATGGGGATATAAAGTAAATCATGAGCTTTCTATGAGGACCCACATGGCCGGATTTCTTGAAATGTCGCTAAGCACCTCCCTGTTGCAGATTCGTGAATCTAATGGTGGTTTGAGACTAGAGAAGTTTTTTATAGCAGCCAAACTAGTAAAAGGGAGCCTCATAGGGTTGGTTTCCCTTGTTCTACTGATGATATATTAGTTTTTATTCCATGTTTACACCAATAATGCCACATTATGAATTTCAAGGCCATTTTAAGTGATGTGGGGATGTATAACATCACACTTCAATTATTACACTATGTTGAGTGGAGTTCAGGTTATTGAAGGTCGATTTCTCCCATTCATTCATGTTGTTTTTAGTATCCATCCTTTATCCCTAAATCATGATGAATACCTGAGTATTCTAAACATATCAAGATTGTTGAAATTATTCATTTATGTTGATCTACCCATATGGAGGTTCACTGAAAATATAAAATATAATGATGATATGAGGTCATATATGATTGCATTTAGAGACATCTTACCAATTAATTTTATTGAAAATGAGATCATATGTCAAGAATATTCACCATATTGATTTACCCACCAATTTTAGTGTTTTAAATAACAAATATTCTATCCCCCGTGCATGTTTTCCTTGAGAAACACCTAATGGTTGATCAAAAAATTTGGATCCTGGTGTCCTTGGAGGTATCCCAAATTTCAATAAATCTACCTCTATTAGGTTCATTTATGAATCTTGAATATGGGTGTACCAGTGCTTGGATTTCCTCATACCCTCTAGGTGTGTTAACGAAAATAATTCATTAATTCATGGCTATGATGACTATGAGTTGTTGTAAGCTTAGAAGGATGGTTCAGACCAAGGGTGGCAATTCTAAAGCTTCAAAGTCTTCAAAGAAATCATGGGAAAGGGCCAAGAATTAGGTCATAGTTGAGACCACATCATCTAGGCCAAGGCAGTCTATTATTCACCTCTAGGAGGAGACTCGAGTTCCAGTCACCTAGGATTCTTTGAGAGCATAGATTCTTAAAAGGTATTCAAATTCAAAATATATTGATTCTTCCTCATAATCAGCTACATTAGAATTATATTATGTTTGACCTTCAGTCATTCAAGCCTGGAAGGGATTGAATCATGACCTAAATGATATGTGGTTATCTCTCTAGGATGGAATGTTTTTTCCAAATATTGGTGTTATTCAAGAGTCCTAATATCTTTACCCAGAAATCAATTTTCTATATTGGAGAAATATATTCATAAGTTGGAGATACTGATATATGCAACCAATAATAGGATCTTGACTACTAAGAGGGAGTCTGATATGACGGACTAAGTCGCTATTGGGGATATTTGTGGTTTATCTGTAGAGGAATAGGATTAGTAGGTTGACATTATTGATTATTCTCTCTATTTTCCATTTTCCTTTCCACCCTCATCCTCCATTATTAAATTTTAGGGGATTCATCTTGCCATTGGAAGGTAGAGGAGAAGAAACACCAAATACAGTGCTAGAGTTTCCAAAAATATTGGCCCACGGCCACCCCCATCATAGTGGGGGTTGAGTCTATCATTTCATCAAATCTGTATTGAGGTTAAATGATGATGGTGAAGGATATGGATGGAGGGTCTTGTAAACTTCCAACTTTTGTATCCATAACTGATATGAACAATAGGGGCCCCCTCTGAATCTCAAGAAAAAAAAATTTATGTCAAAGAAGTTAGTCAGGCGTATGATCCATGATAAACCTTTTCACTATCACGTAATCTCATGACTCACCCGACATTCTCATTTTATAGTAATTTCAATTTATAGGATATGATTCACTTCCCTCTTTTAAGGGATCGAACATTGATCCTTCAAGGGCTGAGGGGGGCATTTTGGATGAGGCACAGATTTATGCCGATGAATTTGTATCTTTGATAGAAGAGGTGATGAGATACAATTTTGTTCTTACTCCCATTACTGTAGAGAGGGAGGAGGGAACTGGTAATTTATGATTCATATCATAAGGTTTTATGAATTGGTATCTGAATTTATTTCTTCATATCATTTCATATTCTTCTCCTACACTGGAGGAAATTGTAGTAGTCAATGCTAACCTCATTTCCATTCTAAAAGGGGATGATAGGGACCTCCGATGATTTGATAAATGTTCCAGTGCTAATCCTAACTCTACAAGGATCAAAGAGGTTGTTCTTATTAAGGTTTTGATAGGTAAAATCAGAGATAGAGCTAATTTAGGTCTCAATACATTTTCCTCATATACCCCTATTGGTGAGGATGTTGTGAGATATGAGGGGTTATACAATGAACTAATTAATTTTGAGTAAATGTTAAATAAATGTTAATATCCCCACCTATTTGTATGAGTTTCAATACTTTGATAGGTTATTGGATAGACATGAGTTTTCTATTTCTTTCATTTTAAAAGGTAGTCAACCTCCATAAATTTTATGTCTTATATCAGAGATTACATTTTGTATATTTTTTCATAGAAAAATATCCAAGGAATTCATGAACATAGAATATAAGCCCATATTACTCCCATTTATGGGGAGAAACAATTGATGGCCTTGAAGTGACATATTCTCAAGAGTCATATATCCTAGTTTATGAAAATATTTATGGGGATAATCCTTTTCCAAGATACCCCCACTCAGAACATCAATACTGGGGATGTCAGAGAGGCATCAATTCCAGTATTTAATATAATAATGGGTGATTGTTTCTAAATGATCTAGTTGGTTTGCTGCCTTTTCTGTCTGTTAACTCTGTGATGTTAATGAGGGGTGTCTTATGTTTTCTAGTGCTAGAGAATTCTATGGTTGAGCCTGATAGGGGATCTTACATTCCCATTCATCCATCATTAGAAAGTAGAGTTGACATTATTTTGGAGGGATCATAGTAGGATTCCTTGTTATGTGTTCTAATCCCACAATAAATTTATCCCTTTGAAAGTGGTTATGAGTTATTCTTGGAGACGTGGGATTCCCTTTGCAACACATACTATAATTTATGGTAGCACATCTATAAGATAGTCTCTCAGATGCCTCTTGAATACCCACCCTCATGAATTCTCCAACTTCCACTCATGTTTGACATGTTGGGATATGGTATATTTGATTCCAGCATGATCCATCATGTGGTGAATTCAATCATTCAACATCATGAGGATGAGGAAAGATCATAGAAATATGATATGTAGCTATCATGCTATTTTTAAGGTCCCAAAGTTGTTGTATACCAAGATGAGATCAACTATTCCAAGGATGTATATGAGTATCAACATCACCTTGAGGAGAAAACTCTCCAAATGGTGCACCTTCAAGATGCATTAAATTCCATGAAGGAATAGATATTTCAACTCCATTCTTACTTAATATTTTTTTGGCACAAGGAATAGATTATGTTGCTAAAGAGTAGGATAAGATCCATAATTCTGATGAGGCCATTGGTACACAATTGGTTGGGTTTCAGAAAACTACAAAAAATACTTAGTATGCAGTCCAATAACTCAAATCTTATGTTGAGGATCACTTGTAATACATAGTGGAAATGATTCTTCATGTGGATGTTCCTTAACTTTTTATAGAATTAATGAAAATGATTTTGTTTCAAATAATATGTTACTACATTACCATATTCATTGTAATATTAATAAAATATTTATTTTCCTAGGTATTTAGATCTAGAGAGCATAGTTTTATTGTTGATAGGGTCATATGCAATACCCTAAAAACATTGTGAATTTTTTTGTGTCATTACCAGAATTTTTTTATCTAAGTATAACATGAATAATACTTTAGTTGTTGAGAGTAAGATTTTTCTTAGGCCCCATTTTTGTGTTTTCAACCTAAGATGATTTTTTAATTTTAATTTTAATTAATTTATTTTTTTCTTAAAACATGTGGATTGAAGGTCAAGAAAGTTGATAATAAACTTTTATATGCGGCACAATTTGTGGTTTTCAACCTAGTGAGTATGGTGTCTCTTTTTGTCGGTAGTTTATATTCTTTCAAGTCGTACTAATTAAACGGGTGTTTTAGGTCAAACTACATTGACCATGTGTTTTGGAATGATGGCCCAAAAAAATATTGTGGGCCAAGAGTGTTCTTATATTCTCTAGATACGTGATTGGGGATGTCGATTAATGATTCTATGATTCACGAATCTAAAACATGATATAAGAAAAGTATTTTAGGAATAGACTTATGCCATGTTCAAAAGGTGGTTTCTAGCATGATATTGATAGGGATTATAGGAATAGTGGAGGTCTCTACTATGGAATAATTTTCCACTGGTTAACAAACCGTTTTTGTGTGTGACTTTATAAAAATCCAACTGGAGAGTATTACTATATATCCAAACAATAGAATCCTCTGACTGAAATTAACTTTTATTGGATGAATTTTGCACATACAACCAGGGCATATTACTATATATTTAGATAAAGGTTTCCTCAGTATACTGACATTCTATTCTCAATGGAGAAATAAAGATTATAGAGATTCATATTTCTCAAGACCATGAATGGAAGGTGTCTAAGAATGATGGAAAAATATGTGTTTACATTATCCATGACTGGGGAATTCTATACTATCAAAATTTGGTATTTGTAGAGGAGGGTAAATTATGATTTGATTATAATATTGAAATGGAGCGGTCTTAGAAGAAGTTTATAACCTATTGACCAGATCTAGGTTGTGTTCATAAATAGAGGTAAACACATGTTTTGGATGTTTTTTTTGCACTGGGGCCTATAATAGAGGATCTTGATATCACTATGTTTCATCATTGAATAATACTCAATTTTTATGCAGTTCTTTGGGGTGATACAGTAGATAACCTACATCAGGAGAAAGGATAATCTCTGGTTAGGGTTGAAGCATCATGTTGTTTAATGTAATGCGGCTAGGAAATGCACCATGATTTTTAATGTTGAATGAAATGGAAATTGAGGGATACAAGTTAAGGTTATTTAGATTTCATCGAAGGATTAGTATTTTTCCATTCCATGGTGATCTTACTAAGAACATTCCACCATCTTCTAGTATGAGAGGGTGAGGTTGTAATCTATAATTTGGGTGGTTCTAGATATTAAAGTTGATATCGGTAAATTATTAAAGAAATAAATACATACTAAAATAAAATATCAGGTTCCATCATAATGTTGTTGAGGATTATGAAGATAGAGGAGGTCTCTCCTAAGGACTAATGTGTCATTGGTTGAAAAACCATTCTTGTGGGTGACTTTATATAAAGACCTATTTTTCATATTACTACATTTTCAAACAGTGACATCCTTTGACTGAAAGACCATTTTGGTGGGAAACTTTTTCCAAATACAACAGGGGATTATTACTATATATCCAGACAAAGTCATCCTCAGGAATCTAAAATTATATTACTAATAGATGAATATGGTTTATAGAGATTCATATTTCCCAAGATACAGAGTTTTTTTTTTGTGTAAGGAAAGCGCCTGAGTTATGAAATGGTCATTTCATGTCAAATAATTTATGACTAATGATGAATGTTTCCTATGATGGTCTGAACCATACACAAGGAAGATGAATTTTTTACATTGTGTCTGAGACCCAGATATATGATATGGGCATAGTTGTGTATATCATCAAAGTGAGAATCAAGACATACATAGTTTTATAATCAAAATCCCCACATAGATCAAATTATTGTGTGAGTAAGGGGATTTTATCATTATTATGGATGGGATCAAGTCATAGGATCTGGGAGTCACTACGTGTATTTTCCAAGTGAGAATTAATCCTTAAATAGCTCTTTGACACCATTGAGTTTAAATTCATTCTTCTAGGAATTACTATATAGTTTAATGTTGTAAAAAGGGGATGAGGGATCATTTTAATGTGGAATAAGTGAGATTTCAACCATTCAGTTTAACATCATACGGTAAAGATGAATCATGAAATTTAATGTCATGTGCCCTTGATGATATGGTGCCTTGTAGTTTTAAGTTATACGAATAGGACCATAGTGTTATAGAAATTATAGGTAAAATGAGGCCTACCAGACCAAAGGTGTCCCATCATAATTTGGATGTGAGAGAAGAAATTTTAAACCAATATCTTGGGGTTTCTCAAATCAGGAGAAGTGACATGGGGCAAGAATGCATTGACTGAGTACAAACTATGTTAAAATAGTGGTTTCAAGAATGTTTTAGTTGGGACTTACTATGATAGAAGTGGATTCCCTATAGGAAAACTATTCTATTGGTTGAAAAACCCTTTTGGTGGAAGAATTTATGGAAAGAAAACTAGGGTGTGCTATTGAATAGTCAAACAATGGAATCTAATGATTTGTATGCCCTTATGGTGGAAAAAAAATATGAAAATGAAGTTGGGGAATATTTCTTAATGTTCATACAAATTCATCCTCATGTATCACAAATTCCATTAATTATGGCTATAGGAAGATTATGAAGATAAAAAATTTCCTAGGATAATGAGTTTGACATGTGGAAGCAATATGCCTGAGAAAAAAGGAAGAATTTAGAATAGCATTGGCTATAGATTGTGGATTACCCTATATAGACTTGACTCATTTGGGGGAGAGGATATTTATATTTAATTTATGGAATCCTAAATGACGAAACCTAAATTAATAACTCTTATATAGATCCTTGTTTGTATATAGGATAAGCATATTTTTATTTACCCCATGGCTAAGCTGAGGTCATGAGGTCTATTTGTCACAATATATCCCATTGAAATAAGAATCAAGCAACTTTTTGTTCTTGAAAGGAGGTGTGGTGGGAGACCATCACCAAGGATTTTGATCCTCTCATGTAAAAAAAGAAATTTCATGCATTTTTTCGTGCAATAAGGACATAAACTATGTAGTCTTACATCATGCAATAATGACCTTTTGGAATTCCTTTTATGGTCTAAAAACTAGGACGATGTTAACCCTATTGTGAACTAATACACCTTGATCATGTAGGGAATCCTTTTCCTAGAATCGTAATCTCATGTGATCTATGCTCGGTGTGAGGAACTAGGAGTATAAAATGTGTCTTTTACAACATAGAAGTGATCAGATAAAAGGATAGTAGCATTTTGATCTTGTGGTGGATGGACTATGATACAGGTTCCCGACATTGGTACATATATCATAGAAATGAATATAAATTCATATGTAGTTCTAATAATCCTTAACATTGAATGAGAGGAATAATAACCATGAAATTTAACGTAATTTTTAAGTATGTATGAGATTCAATGTAAAGAAGTTATATTGTACCTCGACCCAAGACTAGAGATCTGGGTGTTACTAAATGAACTATAATGATAGGAATAAATCCATAGGTATGTCTTGAATTAGTTCCCCACATTAATCATGTTTTGATGTGGGGGAAAAGGGGAATTTTTTGAATAATGGATGTGCCCAATACATAAGGTCTAGGTGTCACTATGTATCCTATCAAAATGAGAATCAATCCAAACATAGTTCTTAATTAAGGTGTAGTAAGAGACCAAAACCAAGAGTTTTGATCCATTTAAGAATTGATAAAAAATACTATGTTGTATTACACCATAGAACAAGGATTTAAGATATGTATTTATACATCATGCGGTAATTATGTAGTCATAACGTTTAATTTCTTGTGACTTGGACATTATGCTATCTATTTTAGAGTCTCACAACTTGAACTATGGTGTCTTGTAGTTTTAGTTCATAAGAATAGGACTATTCAGTGTTTTCTTAATGTCATTCATCTAGGACCATGATTCTATGTAGTTTTACACCATGTATCTAGGACTAAGGGGACCATAAAGTTTAGTGCCATGTGAAAATGACGTTGGTGTTGTTCATTTTTACATCATATAATAATGATGAGATACTATGTAGTTTTACATCATGAGATGAGGTTGTGTATGTTATATTTTTTAACATCATGTGGAAAGGACATTGTTTCCATGTAGTTTTACATCATACAACAAGGATGAGGGACCATTCAGTTTTACATTATGTTGAAAGGATGTGTATTTCATTTAGTTTATCATCATGTGGCTAGGATGAATATTTTATACGGTTTAACATCATGAAACATGGATGTGTGTCTCCTATATCAGAAAAATTATTTCTTGAGAAACCATGCAATGGTAGGGAATGTGACTAGCTCTTCATCCATCTAAATTAAATAACATGCTTCATTAGTGTAGACCTCGTGTATGTCATAAAGTCCATCACACTTAAGATCGAGCATTGGATATTTATTCCTTGGTATCATCATAGTCATGAGTACCAGTACCAATTCTCCTTTGAGGAATGAGAATATGAGTAATTTCTTATTAGAATCATGTGTTATTCGATTTTTGTGGACATATAAGTGATGTAAGGTAAAAAATATTTTCTCATCGAGTCACTTTAATTCATCCATCAATTTTTGAGATTTATTTTCTGTGGATACCAAATTATAGATAGAAATTTGGATCAAGGGAAATTGGAATTATTTGGGTAAGACTGGTTCAGTCTCATATACCAGTGAAGATGTGGTTTCTCAAGTGGTTTTCTATGTTATAGTCTAGTAATCCCACAAGTTATATAAGAGTTTTTCATGAAAATACTTTGTATCCCTATCTAACATCTTCTAGAGTATGTTTTATAGGGTCTTGTTGAAGAAATTTATCTATCTATTAGTCGCTATGTGATAGTGGGGGGAATGGTTATATTAGATAATGTACTCCTGATACATCTTCTACAACTCAACAGAATAGAAATTGGTTCTATTATCTATTAGTATTGTGTGAGGAACATAAAATCTGGTAATGATGTTTTATTTCATGAAGATGATAATTCTTTTGGTCTCAACATCATTGAGGGGTATTTCCTCAAACCACATAGATAAAATGTTGGTAGCAATACATATGTACTTGAACTTCTAGGCTATAATTTGGGGATACGGACATATGACACCCATTCCCCATATGACCAATGGATTGGAGTATTTTATTGTGTTCAACAACTCTAGGTTGGTTGTGTGAAACAACTCTAGGGGTTGATAGATGAAGTTGGTTGACACTTGTACGGAATGAAATTTCTTGGTGAATTTTTTGTAATATTGCATAATTAAAAGCCAAAAGTATCCCAACCTCTAGATTTCATGGGAAATCTTGAACCCTGAGTGGTGGGAACCATAGGCTCCTATGTTTACTTAATTTCTGATAGTAAAATTCACTTCTTCATAAATGCATCAGAGAATTACTCCATTGAATCCTATTTCTTAGATGACATTATGGTGGTTGGGCTATCATAGAGAGTAATGTTGGTCTCCCACTGTCAGATTTTCTTCTTTCTAGATCTATTTTAAGAGTGAATTCAATTTTCATGGTAGTATAAAATGGGTTACATCCATCCAATTGTAGGATCTCTAGGTTTGGGGATGTATTTAATCTCATTGATTTCCCCCATGTCAACATGATAAAAATGTGACATTATTTATTGGTGTGCATTGATAATGACTGTTTCTTCTCGATTTGGATTTTCCAAAAGCCATGAATGCATTTTATAATGCATAATCTTGGGTGTTTTGTGATTTTGGAACTTGAGTAAATTTTTGATATGAGGGAAATTATACCATGATCCCTTGAACATATTCAATTAAGGGATTATATCCTATTTTTTGATGGCATAATCACCATTTATCTTCTTGATTACCAACTCTAAATAAACTTTCACTTTCAAGAAATCTACTGGTATTTAAAGTGAATGTTCTATCACTATGATGAGGTCCTAATAATCTTCCTCATTGTTTGTGAAAACTTATAATAATAGGAATAAGTACATAATATATACATTCTCTAGAGAGCTGAGGATGACTCCCAACCTGATGTTGTTGTTCTTGGGGTCTTCCATTCCCTTCCCTGTTATGATATTGGATGCACCGTCAAAATAAATATCTCATTTCTAGGGGTCATATTGAATAGAGAATACCTCTTCATCAGGTAATTCAGTATTTCACAATGTTTTTTCTACATGTGGATGTTCTACAAGGAAGTATGAAAAATCACAAATGTTCAATGGTTTCTGAGGAAAAAACTACATGTCATACTACTATAATATCACCAACTACCATGACAAAGGATTAGTCAATATAAGTTGGATAAGGAATTATTTGAGAGGGTTGTTGTGAGATTACAAATAGACCTCATGTTGTTGTAGGTAGTGTCTCATATTATAAACCATGAATATTAATGTCAGATAGTTCTTCTTGATATTTGAATAATGAGTCTCGATGTTAAGCATAGTTTGACTGAGAAAATAAAGGTTTTTTCATTCACAATGTTATTATTTTGTGTGATGAAAGAACCCATGATAATTCGAGGTATTTCACATAAAAATTAAGTGATTTAAATTAAACACATGGAATCATCATTGTTGGACTCAATATATATTTCTTGAGACTATCGAATTCTTCAAGATAGTTGTCGGTCCACTGATATTTGACCCCCTTTTTCATCAACCTAGTGAAGGGAAAATATTTACTTACAGGGTGTGATATAAAGCATTGAATGTGAGAAAGATGTCCCTAAAATCCTCTCTGGTATATAAGGTTTCAAGGTGGTGATAAATTAAGGATAAAATTTTTATTCATTAGGCCATCTTTTATTCCACTATGGATTAAAAAATAAGCCAAATAACTTTCCCAAAGTCACCCTAAAAGAACATTTCACAAGATTCAACTTTAGGATATGATCCCATAGTTTTTTGAAGATAGTATCAAGATCATCTAGGTGATCAGAACATTGTTAAGACTTATCTACCAAATCATCGACATAGTATCCAATGAATTTCCCCCTTGAGAGTGTTGAATATTATATGCATGGTTTGTTGGTATGTGGTTCTGAAATTCTTCAATCCAAATGGAATTTCCAGATAGATGAACACTCCCTAGAGGTCCCTCAAGGTGTAATATTCTTCATATTCTAGGTCCATTAGGTTTTTGTTTTACCTTTAATATTCATCCATGAAGGAAAGTGCCGGATATCCATCTGTAGCATAAATTAGTAGTTTTTTGATTGGGAAAGGGAATCTTTCCTTTGGACAATGCTGGTTGAGATCTCTAAAATCGATGCAAACTCTAATTTTTCCATTCTTATTCTTTATTGGGACTATGTTGGATATCCATTTTAGATACATAACTTCTTGAATGAAATTTTATCTACTAATCGTATCAACTTCAGCCTCAATTTTAGCAGTGTGAGTTTGTTGTGTCCTTCTAGCTGCCAATTTGTAGCCCTGGTAGTTTTCTGGTAAGCCCAGGTGGTGAGTGGCCACCTCAAGATCAAGAACTAAAATATCATTATAATTGTAAGAAAATTCATCCTAATGAAACTTCATGAAGAAGGTATATACATAATATTTTTTTATAAGAAATTGATTTGATGATCAATGTGGGTCATGGGTCCTTCTCTATACCTAGATCTATTTTACTAAGCTCATCAGTGGTGGAAGAGATATCTTCCTCAACTGATAGAGGGGAATCCTTGAGGTATTTCTCCTCTTATTATTCCTCATTCTCTTCCTCTTACACCTTTCCTTGTACTAATGGAAATTTGGTGATAAATAAAATTTCTCAGTGTTAGGAGAGGAGTAAATATTTTTCATATGGGAGTTGAAGCAGGTTCTTCCAAACCAACTAACGATGTGGTGTCTCATTGAATCTATGGAGGGGATAAAACAGGTAGTGGATGAGTATCTTCACTATATCTTGGTGACATGACATATTATTTAGATTCAGATGATGAATCTAGGAGTAGTTGAATATAAGGTGAAAAAATTATATCATTTTCATCTAAACAACTACCATTGTCTAGAGATTTAACGACTTCTTCATTGTTATTGCGATTAGTGGTCACGGTTGATATAATGAATTTCACTAAACATGCACCCAAATTTAGGATCATCACTTCAATCTGATTGATGGTAAACATATAAACTTCACTAATCTACTTGAAGGGATTGATTGGGATTATTTATAAACCATTTGGGGCATTTATTCATGTAATATTGTTAGTCATGGTATAATTCCCATCCCTTTAATACAATCTCGCATCGATGTATTGAGATTCGTAAGATTTTAATGAGTCTTTATAACCATGCAAGGTCCTAATTTGACCATTAATGAGCTAATTGAGAAATTGGTGGTATGACGATGGGATATCCATATACTGATTTAACCCGGGCCTTCCTAGAATAACAGTGAATGTTGTATCATGCCAAACAACTAGAAATTCAGAGTTGGATATGAGGTCCCTGAACTAGGTATTGAGATTGATTCTGCTAAGAATATTTTTCTCACTCTTTTTATAACCCTATAGAGTTAGAGTGGAGTAGGAAAATTTTTCCTCACTTTAACCTAGCCGATGAAGTGTTCATAATTGAATGGATGAGACACTTGATCCATTTTCAATGAAATATAATCAGATATAAACATCATTTATCCTACCATAAACTTACAAGGGTCTAAGGTGACCCTGTATAACATCATCTCATTATTTCTCCATGAATGATATGATCATGATTCATTTAAAAGTATTAATCTCTTTATGATATACTTTAGTAGTGGTAACCTCAACTTCAAACTCCTAAGGGCTCAACAAAGACTCTATGAGTGCTTTATTGAGGTATTTAAAAAAACTAAGAGAATCCAAATTCAGAATGTTTTATAAATGAAGGGAAAATTTATTTAGAATACCATACTTCTAAGCTAGAGATCTCCACATTCTATAATGAGGACTCTCTTTTTTAGTAACAATATGGTATATAGTACTTGATGTGGGAAGAGTAGCCTTTGAAATAGGAGTTGAAGTCAATCCTGTCTTTTGTTGGTTATGCCAAGTAGGTCTACCTGATCACCGTGTTTGATCAGGAAGTTGTGTCCACCTATTATATCTTTCTAGGTAATTGGTTTAAGTTGACTCCCAACATTTATTTTAGAACTTTCTAGATACTAATATTCCTATTGGATAGCTATCCAAGGAGTTTCAGCAGTATAGACAGTCCGAGTAGGGATGTAGTTGGAGTATTGATTTCTATTGTGGTTGCATCTTCCAATATATCCTAGGATATGGAAACCTCTTCCCCCAATTCCCCAATCTAATTCGGATAATTTAGGTTCATATCAATATTCATCATCAAGGAAAGGATTCTTTAAGTGAATGATGTTAATGTAACTAGATATTAACTCCTTTTCTAATAAAGATTCTTTATGGTGGGATAACTCTGAGGGTACCGTTTGGTGGGGCAGTGCCCATTCTCTTGGAAATGTAGGCATTATGTTTGAGAGAGTCAAATCCAAATTTTTCCATGGCATATATTCATCTTCATGTGTTTTTTCCACCCTTTTAACCATTCCAGTTTTTAAAAGGTGACCTTTAGAGGGTTGTGGTGCCAATGGGGTCAATTGTTCCATAGTAGAAGTAGTTTGTGGCATAGTTGGTTGCTTTATCTATTCTCTTAGAATAGCATGAGTCTAGTTAATTTTATTTTTTACCATACAATCATGGAAATTTTCCATACCTTTTTTTTAACTTACACTCATTAACTCTCCCCCTTTTTAATGGATATATAAACACAAGCTACTTGTGGGGGTGGTTTTTCCAGCTTCACTTCCCCGTAGTCCACCATTTTTTATTATTTATTTGAAAACAAAACATTCTGCTATGGTGTGCTCCAATGTTTAGTGGAAGGGGAAATAATTCAAGAGATCCTCAAGACCAACCTAGACAAGACTCTTGGGATTCAACAACTTGATCATGTTTTTCTCTAGATCTGAGTTAAAGTATCCAAGGACTTAGACATATTGAAAAGAATAAAATTTGTTCTTCAGTTCCACAAATTGTTTTATCCTTTGGTTATTTTTTATCCGAATGAGGTGGGAGTTGTTTCTAAATATTGAGAGGGGGTTCCAAATGATATAGTAAAGGATTTGGAGCTAGGTAAGGTAAAATGGCTAGCTTAATAGTGACATTAGTAGTCTATGATTTCCCTGTTATCTTCTTCTGAGTTTATGGAACTACTTAGAATATACATTTGTTTTTTGAAATGGAGTCTTAAAATCCTTGAGAAATTACTATGAGATCCCAAAAACCTTGGGTATATTTATCAGGGAAGAGTAGTGTTCACAACTCATCATGAATATTCTCTATGAAGATGGACAAAAAATATTCTTGAGGAAGATTTAGGATAATGAAGAATGTTAACCCCTTCCATCAAGAAACTAAACCTGATACTCTATCATTATCCAATTGTTTTTAGTTTGAGAGGTTTATGACCGTTTTTTAATTCATTTTTGAGTTAAATTAGAAGAGAAAATTCTGGAAAATATCTTTCTATCCTATAATTGACAGAGTTGGAAAACCAGTGTACCACACAAAGTATAATCCCTTTACAATTTTCATGAAGAACATGAGTTTTAATAGTTCTTGTTGTGAAGGGATACTCATAATTGGATCAAAGAAGGACATTAAAGGAATCAAATTATCTTCTAAGTCCACTAATCCATTGAAAATTGGAAATATAGGGTTCCTAAAATTTCACAATAAGGGGTCAGATCAACTAATTCAGGGTAAGGATTCTTGTCCAGTTGTACCACCACACATCGCTCCTCCATAACATCAAATAGAGATATTAGTGGCTCTATGGTATTGATGATCCATCTAGGAATGTCTGGTAGAGTAGGTCATTTGACATGGGAAGAAACAAGTAGGTCCAATTGTGTGGTATCTGCTGGTATATGTCATGGATAAACTATACGGGTACCTCTAAAAGGATGCATCGGCCCTATTCTGGTTGTGTACCCAATGAAGGTATCTCCCGATCTACTTCTATGGGATAAAAATATATTGGTTATATGAAACTCATGTTGAGTGGATTTTGAGGCACCATTTCAATTATGTGGATGAAGCCTCATTTTTATGGTATACAAGTTGGGAGCAAGATATGAGGTTCTTCTTGTAGAATATATCCAATTGGGATGTTTCCTCATAGTAGTTATGAATTTAATTTTCTGAACTTCTTCATTTCTTCCTACTTTGTAGTGAATCTTTCCTCCAGTGTGTATAGTTCAACCTCTTCATGAGGTCGTTTAGGTACTTCTTTTTCTTTACCCTTTTACTTTGATTATTTTCATCAATGTGGAGGAACTGGAGCATTACAAGGATGTAAAAAATTCATAGTGAGCCTCTGGTTCTTGGTAAGACCACATCATTCAATCATTTCAGTGTGGATAGTATCATGAACCAAAACTTCCTCCTCTTACTCCTATGTATTGGCCTCATGTTCTATATCATCTGCAATAGTGGTCTTAACAACATTCATCGATGCATAATACATTATGGGAATTTCAAAAGCTTCTTTGAGTGATTGGTTTTATTTTCATCTTCCACGAGATATTTTCTATCCCTCTGTTTGTTCATATTGGGATTGTCTGATGAAGGGTGATTCAAAGGGAATCTATAGAAAATTGTTTGATGCACATTCTAAGTTAGGACATCGGGTCATGAGATAGGATGATCTTGGAATATCTATTTTATGGTGTTCCCCCAAATAACCCAATAAAACCATAAAAACCATAAACACCATTAAAATCTCTAAAAAACATAAAAATCCTAAAAAAGTCCCTAAATATTCTTAAAAAAAGAGAAATCCTAGAAACCCTGAACAACCGTAAGAAAGCATTAAAAACCTAAAAACACATAAAACCATAAAAACCTAAAAATTCCTAAAAACCTCGAAACCCTTAAGCCCTCAAAATCCCTAAATACCCTAAAAAACTTTAAAAACCATAAAAAGACAAAAAAAATATATAAAATCATATAAAAAATAAAAATTATATATTTATTATATATATAATTTTTTTAAATAAATACAAATATTTATAATTATAATTGTAAATAAATATATGGATATTTAAATAATTATAAAATAACAGTAAATATATTAATTATATATATTTATAAAATTATACGTATAATAAATACAATTATTATTATAATTGTATAAAAAGTATATATTTATTTGATATATAATTTTGTAAATATATATAATATTATAAATAATTTATTAACATTATATCTTTATCTTCTCTTTTTTAGCACTAATAGAGAGATGCTTTTATCAGTGCTAAAAAAGCACAAATAAAATGTTTCATTATGAGTGATTTAAATTTAGTGTCGATAATGGAATATCTTTATCATCACTAAAAAATTGATGATAAAGGTAGGTTTTATCTATTCTTTCTATTTTTTCATTGATAAAACATACCTTTTTAGAATTTTTTAAGTATCACTAATAAAATTCTTACCTATTTTTATAAGTGAACCCTAACTGTCAGCTTCTTCTATATCACACCTGAAGCTTTCCTAGATTCTGACCAATTTTTCCACCGACCCCCCTGCCGCCACAGTTGTTAATCCCTCCTCCACCGTTATGAACCCCACCTCTTCCACCACAAACCTCACCTCCTCAACAAGCCACACCTCCGCCTCATAACCCCACCTCCACCGCCAAACCCCACCTCCTCCGTGAACCCTACCTCCACCATGAAACCCTACTCTATTGCAAACCCACCTCCACCACCATATCTTCTTTCCTCACATCCCTCTATCCATGCCTCACCACTGTCTCTTCCTATCTCACCACCTTCACTCCCTAACTCACCACCCTCCTTTTTCACTGCCATTGTTCTGGGAAAAGATAATCTCTTTTTTTTAATTTTTTTAAAATTTATCTTCATCCCCAAGCCTCCCAATTCAAACTCCCTATTGAGTTGTTTGTATTGATATTAATCCATTATTTTATTAATCATGTTATTACTTTGGTTTTTGTTGGGGGAGTTCCCTTAGATTGTAATTTTGGTTTAAAAAGTATTCAAAAGCGATTTCCAATTTATGTATTATATATGTATAAAGATAAGGCTAGTTTAGAAACTTGAGGGAAGGTGGTTTATTGATATATTTTTACACCGTAATTGCGATATTGTTATCATTTTTTATGCTTTTGAGCATGTGATAAGGCTATTCTTGAATAAGTTATAGATAAAAATGAGAATTATAAATTACTATATTATAAATCACATTAAGGGAAGCTACATGTGTAGGTTGGTTTTTAAACCCATGACATAAGTCAACATGAAATGTTTCCTAGTACATGAATATATATAAGCATGATTTGGAGCTAGTATCAGTGATGAGGGACATTATTAAAAGAAATATTGAAGTGGTTAGATATTGAATTAAGGATAAATTTTGTTAGGTTTAGTTAATGGGCCTAGTTGACATTGGATGGTGGAGCATACCTTTATGTTTCTAGAGAAACACTAAAAAATGGTTTTCAAAAATACATATTGAAGTTGGTTCATTCATTGAATTAAAAAATTGGAGGTATATATTTGATAATGACTACAAAATTATAAAGCTATCAGCTCATAATCTAGAAGTTTACTGGTGTGTCATGGCATGTGTACATTGAATATACTTTAGGATAGAGAGAAATACAAAAAATTGGTTCTTGGTTAACTGTTCTTGGTAGTTCTAGATTTAAGTTTTTTTATTTTGAAAGTGTAGATTTTAGGTAGGGTTATACTCTTCGAGGAAATATTTTCACAATAACACATTTGGGATACTAAAATATTCTAGTGAAAGGGATTCTCATATCTAGTTCCATTGATCAGGTGGTTGGTAAGATGGGTTTGATCTACTCTGGTCCTGAGTAATGCATGGAGAGGTCTTCCTGGATCTGTAGTTGCTCTATGTATGGGATCTACTCTTTAACTCAGAAAACTATTGACGAAAAGGAGGTACCAATTAGGTTTAGTTAATTCAGATACAAAATCATGGGCATTACATGATACAACCAAGGCAATGATAATTTATAGTTAGTTAAATAGATATAGATTTTTGGTAGGTATAAAAGGCTTCTAGATTGGTTTTGTTGGAGAATTAGAGATACAAGGATCATAAATGAAAAGGATGTGGGGTTTTGGATTCTATATATTAATGAAGGTAGCTTGATATTTATAGATTTCAAGATAATATTTTTATGATGTTGTGGAGTGTAGTGCGAGATAAGAATAATAGTGAGAAGCTATATTTCACTGAAGTCACATTAATTAAAATTTTATCAGATCTTATGACATAAGTATATGAGAGATACGTGAAATTTTCTCTCTTCTTATCTATTTTATGATCAAAATTTTATTTAGAAATTATAGAAATAATATTTAATTATGAATATTAGATTATGTTTGGGTATAAAGGATCAATTCCCCCACCTATTTCCAATTATCTAGAATTTTGTTTTTATATCTAAATTATACCCATATTCCTTCTCCAATAACCCATGGTCCCATCCATTATATTTCAATAATGGGAAATAGTACATATGGTTCTATTTAATTGTGATACATAAAAATGATTCAATTCTTCTATGGGACTCATGTTAAGGGTATTTTTTACCATCAAAGATTATATTTTTATGTTTTAAATTGTTTCTCTTAATTTAACTCCATGAAGTTTCCAAGAACATTATTTCTCTGTGGTTTCTTTGAAATAAATCTATTTATAATGATATTGGTTTAAAATTTTGTTTTTATAGATTGAAAAGGAATTTTTAATGAGATTTATGATAAAAATTAAACCTTAAAAATATTTTGTTCAAATTATGATACTTGAGTCAATTTCTAAATGGTTTTTTAAAACAATGATTTTGGTTTTAAAATTAGTGGTAATCATTGAATTTATGTTTTAAAAATTATTCTTGTGAAAAATTGGATTTCAAACAATGAGTTTGGGTGATTTAAAAAATGTTGGAAAAGGTTTTTTAATATTTATAGGTTCAGGTTTGTTATTGCTTGTGTCACATCCTTTGGATCTTCTGAGAGGGATTTATAGTTGGATGATGAACCCAGTTGAACATATTTTGTGTATTTATTTGATTAAATATTAATACTATGAAATCAAATATAATGGAAATGAATAAATAAAGGATTAATACCAATATTATGACAAAAGAGTATGAAGATGGAGTGAAAAATTTCATCATGTTTGAAAAAGATCAGGCATATGGCCATTCTAAAATAATTTTTTTTTTGTGTTTACGCTATTTTTATTTTGGACTAGTTTTTTCATATGAGTTAGGAGAACACTTGATCTTTCATGTAGTAGATTTAAATTATAAACATTGTAATAAACATGTGGAAAAGGCGAATGTAGCTATTGGCCAGGATAAAACTATATTTTATGGATCGTATGATTTGATTACAAGTGTGTATAATGAAGAAGACTGTATCAAGTATGTGATTATAGATGTGAATGAAGATTAATATCATATTGAGTAAATGATAAAGAAAGTTGAAGATGAACTTCATGATTTCCCCAAATTGTTTGAGAAGTTAAAGATTTGTGGAAAAAATCCATTGTGTGCTAGTTGCACTAAATACACAACATTCTTAACCGTACTAAATCTATATAATTTGAACGCATGAAACAGATGGAGTGACACCAATTTTATAGAACTACTTTCTCTATTGAATGACATGCTAGTAGAAGGTAATGAGATCTTGGTCCCAACAAATGATAAAAAATGAATGATATGCATGATGGGTATGATCTCTAAAATAATACGTGAATTCCATAATGATTGTATACTATTTTCTGAAGACTAAGAATCACACATATTATTCCCAAAGTGCGTTGATTATTGATACAAGAAAGATGAATTTGGTCCTTCGAATGTTATTTGGTACTTTCCATATCATTCAAATGTTTAAGCATTTATATGGAAAATGAGGGTACTGTAGGACAATTTACGTGGCAAATAGATACAAGAATTAATGATGAGAAACTACTTCACCTAACATTATATTATCAGTGGAAGAGAATTGATCATGACTATCCTGAATTTTCAAATGATCTGAAAAACATCATCTTTTGTAATCTACAGATTGAGTGAATCCTTTTGGTTTTTAAAGTAGCACTCATAGTACATGGCCGGTTATGTTGATAAATTATAACTTACCACCATGGTTATGCATGAAATGAAAATACATCAAGTTATATATGCTTATATCAAGACCAAATCAACAAGGTAATGATATTGATGTTTATTTGGCTCTATTGATCGATAATTTAAAATTATTATGGGATTAAAGTGTTTTGTTTTTTTATTCTTTTAGTAATGAATATATAAATTTGAGGACCATGTTGTACGGGATGATAAATGAATTTCCTGGTTATGGAAAATTTTCAGGATATAACATTAAAGGAACTCAAGGGTGTCCCATTTTCGAACAATGTACACCATCAATTTGGTTAAAACATTCATTAAAAACCATGTTTCTAGGACATATCAGATTTCTTACCCAATGGAATAAGTACTAATCTTGAACAAAATCATTATATGGAAGTTTATAAAAAATGTATAGCACTGTCTCAACTAATAAGTGATCAATTATTTAAGAAAGTAAAAGATATGGAAACAGCTTTTGGTAAACCATTTTAAAAAAAAACTTATGAAAACTGATTGGAAAAAGTGTTCAGCTTTTTGGAATTACCATACTAGAATTTTTGGTATGTCATACATTTTTTTTAATGTTATGCATGATTTAAAAATATATGTGATATTTTCATTGACACATTTCTAAATGCACTCAGAAAAATTAAGTATGGATTTAAGGCTAGGTTGGACATGTTTAACATGGTAATACTAGAAGATTTGGCACCAGTGAAGGGTGAAAAATGAACTTATCGTCTTCTAGTTTCTTACACAGTTTCCAGGTATGAGAGATAACAGTTTTAAAACTTCTTGAATGATGTAAAGTTTCCATGGGGGTATTCATCGAATATCAAGAACACCATGTCAATGACTGATTTAAAGTAAAAGGGTATAAAATTACATGAATTTCATGTTTTTATGTAAGATATAATTACTATAGTTTTACATTTCATTTTTTCCAACAATTTCCTTCATAGATTAACCAATCTTTGTTCCTTCCTAAAAGCTATATGCAGCAAAGTTATAGACCCGAAGAAATTTTCAACTATGGAAAGTGAAATTTCCATCATATTATTTGAACTGGAAATATTCTTCCTGCCGACATTTTTTATACAATGGTTCATTTTATGGTTCAATTAGTGAGAGAGATTCGAATATGTGATCCTCTACACTATAAATGGATGTACCCCTTTGAATGGTATATGAATATTTTGAAAGGGTGTGTCAAGAATTTAAGTTGGCCATAGGGTTGTATTAGAGAGCGATATATTATCGATGAATCTATTAAATTATGTTATGAATACCTATACAATGTGGAATGCATTGGTCTCCAAAAAAATTTCACACTTGGTGGCTTACGGGTGAAGAATGTTTTGGAATAGATAATGTCAAAATCAATATTACAGATTGGTATCAGGCCTAATTTTATATTTTTTTGTAATAGTTTTGAGGATTCCCCATATGTTTAAACCCATTAATAAATTAGTATCCATCTAAATTAATTAAGGGATAAAAAATGGATATTAAATATACATAATAAATAGTTTATAGGATGCTTTTGAGACCATATTTTTAAGGAGTTTTATGAAAATTAGGATTCAATTTCAGAAAGACTTCGATGGCTAGCCAGAGGACCAAGTTTGTATGTATTATCTTACAATGTTTATGTAATTTACGGTCATATGTTCTATAAAAATGAACATCATGATGATAGTACCATGGAAAATAGTGGAGTTACACTTGTGGCTTAAGTGATTCATGTTTCTTATACTAAGGACGAGAATCCAATTTACATGAATATGTCATACTTTTTTCATCATCAAAAAAATATGGGATTTGGATTATAAAACATTCCATGTGCCGATATTTCAATGAAAGTGGGTTGATAACATGAGTGATATTAAAATAGATGAATTGGGATTAATTAAAGTTAATTTCTGTAAAGAAGGGTATAACGATGAACCATTTATAATGACATCATAGGTAGTACAATTATTTTATGTTCCAAATCCTAAAAAATAAAAGTGGTCAATTTTTTGTTATCAAACAAAACCATTGAAGGGTTAGATGAAAATTTAACAGAGGGTAAAACTTTCATTGGGACATCGTAATCATTTCCCAACAATCCCAATATAGACAATGTTTTGTATATCATAGGAAACCACAATGAATGTATTTAGATATTATATAGAGGGTTAAAACCCCATTAGACTTAAAAAAAATAGATAGTTCAATAAATATGTAATTTTTTTGTAATATACAATGTGTTACCTCATGTTATTATCCATTATCTGCAGCATTTATTTACTCTAAATTAAATGTTAAACACCTTATGTATAGAATGAATTCTGCATGTGCTAGTGCTCCAAATCCTAAGGAACAACAGGTCCTTGAACATACTGTTGGTCATAATATAGGGGAAAAATGACAATTTTCACATGCTAGTGCTCCCAATCCTGAAGAACAACATATTTCTCAACCTATTGTTACTCATAGTGCTGAGGTTCAATGAACATATGCACATTATAATGCTACTTCTCTAAAGAAACGTATTATATATGTTGATTCTAAGGAAATGGTAGGCGATGAAGGAATATCAACATAGAAAAAATAGGAGTGTCATAGTTTGATGTTGTTAGTAAATATAATTAAGGAAAAATTGAAGGCATAAAATAAAAGGTCATATGGAATGCACGTGGCTAGTATATTAACCCCAAAAGGCCATTTTCAGTAGTTACATTGAAATATTCACTTGATAACGAGTGTCGATTAAGGTAGATTTCTGGAAACATATTGTGGTCGGTCTTAAGACACTGATGTGGGAAGAGATTATGGTAACATTATGATATCATTTATTTATTTTACTACAAAATAAAATAATGAAACATTGACTTACTCTACATCATCTTTTGAAGAGTGTATTTATATTAGATGACTCCCACAAGAAATATGTATTAATGAATGTTGTAATAATTCACAGAGACCTTCACACAATTATAAAGAGACATCGTCTTAAAGATGCTGAAGGAAAATAAACCCACACCCACCACTTATCTATGCACACCTGATAACCCAAGAATCATGTGATGAATTTACTAGTCTTCAGGGGAATGTGCCTTTTTAGGTACATTGTGGCTATTAATAAATTGTTTGATAATACATTTATTCATAACTTTGATTTAAATTTTTTTATTTATGAAATAAAAACTATGTGCTAAAAATAAGGAATGATAATCAAAACTAGCATTCCCGTACGTTGAATCAAGGATGGTGTACACTTCTCTTGAAAAAAAATTGGTACATATTTTAAATATACTGTAATACATTTATGTGACACGAAACAACACCATAATTATGTTCCTATTTTATATGAATATTGATGAATCCAAATACAATGCCACTTCCATACCACACCATGTGCTATGGAAGGAGTCACATGTATATAAAGACGAGATACTAATAGATGAAAACAGAAAAAAATTTGGGAAACATGTTTACGTATTACATAATAAAAAAATATTTAAATTTATATTAAATAACTATGATAACATAATTTCATATATTTTCTCTCTGACATAGTCGTTGGAATTAGTAACACCTATGCCGAATGAACAAATACTATTTATTACCTTGAAGGAGCCAGAACAGTATGGTCGCGTCATAGGTTTGGGTTTTGGGGTGACACCCTAGACATATTTTTAGAAAAAAATCAAGGAGAGAATCAAAGTGAAGAAATGAAGAGGATGATATAAAAACTAGCTATCCTTGATGAATAATTCCAATAGTAGAGAGATATGATGGAATGTTTAATGGGGGAAGAAAAGAGAATAAGAAACTCAAGAACAACCACCATGTAGAGATCCCACCCACCCGTCACTGACTATGAGGTAATCCATTCACCTCAAAGAGTTGTCTTAAATGAGGTAATAAATGTGGAAATGAATGTTTCTATGAAATATGATTCAAATAGAAGCTGATAAATTTCATGTACTAATATTCTAATGGTTGATAATGATTGTAATTTATATCTGTCAACACCCACCCATCACTTTATAGTAAGGTATATGGTGTCCAATATATAGAATGACATGCTACACATCAGACCACTCCCAACAGGTCATGTGAGAGTGTCGATTAGTGTATCACATTAGCTAAGTGTTGAGCTACATATTCCAATTAATGAGGAAGATATTCATATAGTTGAAAAAGATGTCAGAACATTCATCGCATGGCTATCAAATCTTTTAAAAAACATGTCGATAAGGAGTTATTAATTTAAAATTTATTTTTCAAGATAAACCTTTAATAATTGATGAAAAAAGGTCTAAACTGATGAATGTTATTACAGATGGACAAAGGTATGGGAGTGAAAGGAAAGACTAACATAAAACCATATAAAGGATTGACCAAAAGATCCAAAAGAACTATTGAAAGAACCTTTATGACACCCATTATATAGCCTCATTTTACTATCATTGGCGGTTTATGTTGATACAAAGTTAAAAAATGGTCATAATCACATAGTTGATTTTGAAGAAAATATGTATGGAGAGGAAGTTCATGAAATCATTGGTTTTGAGAATTTATGTGAAATCCTTGACTATGATTGTCTAAGTGGCTAAGTTTTAAATGTATACATGTGGTATGTTTTCATGATTTTATTTTACAAAATCTGATATACTATGTTAATTATTACTAAATACATTTCATATTTTTAGAAGATGTATATATAAAAAAAATTTAAGGGATTTCCCCATTAATAAAATTTGGACTCATTATTCCTCACACCACCACTACATTAAATCAAAAAATATATTCCAAGAAAGATAATGAAATAGTGGTAAGCCTACTCATATTGTTTGAAACCAACCCTATGGATGATAGAATCATATTAATAACAATGATGCAGGGGTAAAACTATAAAAATTATTCATATAAAATATATTTTCATTTATTTCATTACTTATTCCTTTTTTTGTTTTAGACATAATTGGATACTCATTAAAGTCAATTTGGACACTCCGAAGATTTATTTCATCAATTCAATGGATGGATACCCTACAAAGCAACCACAAATGATGAAATTTGTCAAATTTTAATACACTACATCTAATATTTTATAACTAAACATCATGTTATATAATTTATATTATCTTTTATTGAAGATTCTATTATGATAGGGAGGTGCATCAATATCATCAAAACACGGAATGATGCTAGGGGATAATTATGAAAAACACGACAAGTACAATGACTAGACAATTATTAGGATATTTATAATAAGTTTACACTATCGAAGCACATATTAAAAAAAATGAATTATTTTTTACAATGTTTCTACAGTGTCTAAAACAAACAAATAGAAAATATTGTGGTTATTATGTTGGTAAATTTATGAGAGAGATTATATTCCACGAGTAAACTAGAATTCCTAAATAGGTATTTTCGAAGACAATTAATATTTAATTTAAAATATATATCAATACATTGTGTATTTATATTTTTCTAGTACTACTATGACTGTCGAAAAGACTTATATTCATAAGATAATATAGATTTTGTTAGAAATGAATGGGAAGCATGCCTAATGGAATAATGTACACAAATAGCATTAATATGTGACATCCATAAATGTATGGGATTATTTCATATTTATTTGTAGTTTAATTCTTTTTAGTATTACTTACATAAGAATTGTTTTCGTATACAAGTGGGTTCCTTAGTTCGAGTAGGGGATATTTGTTTGAAACTGATCATGCTCGTGAGAGAGTGGACTTCGAGGATGAAACTGAGATAATGAAAAAATGGAAGTGGTTCAGGAATGTATAAAGGGGAATTTATATTACTTATGTAATTAATTAAATTTTTCTTCATTTTATCAACTATTTAAATTTAATTTCCTTATCATTTTTATCTAATATTTATTTAGTTTTTTTACTGATCTTTTGGAAAGATATACTTTCCTTTAAATTATCAATAAAAAGCCAGAAAAGGGAGAACATGTTCCTTTCGGGTGGATGAGGAAACCCCATGTTGCATGGAATGTGAACTGAATCATAAGGATGAATCTACCAAGGGATTTATCAATAGTTTATTGAAATTTATGACTTCCCAAAAGATCTATCATGAAGAATTTCCTAAGCATTAAATTAATCAGCTGAAACTTAATCAGTCACATATAAATTTGATACACAATGCTCTTAGTAAGACTCTAAGGGTAAGATTTTAGTTTATAATATTCTTTTATCCTTTATGATTCAATTCGTTTGAACTACTATGCATTAATACATGACTCATGATTATGATATATAATATATAGGGGCGAATTTATAATGTTAATATCACCTTCTAACATCATATAATCATGTTATCCTTATATGGTACTTGATATCTCCGTTGTTTACACTTATTGAGCATATATGATCACCATTTCTTATGTTTCATATCCTAAGGTTATGAATAATGGTTTTTGAAATGATATTCCTATGAAGGATTATAGTAAAGAATGAATTATTAATAGACTCTTATAAACTAGTTATTTATGTTTCCATGTTTTCAAACCCACTAAGCCTAAAATATTCTGGCATGGATCATTATATTGTGTAAGGAATATTAATATACTAAGATGTGATATCTATGTATAAAATTTCGGAGTCAACATAGTTGGTATCAGAGAAACTTACCTTCTCAAAACCAAGTTAATGAATTCAACTATTTTGATAATTTTCGATAATGATCCATCAGTCATTTATGGCATTTAGTAATCAACCCAACCTCAATATGATGCATAGTGTTTCCAGTATAACTCAAAAGTGTCTCTTTTTATTGAAAATTGACATTAATTTTAGTGAAAAGAACAAGTGACATACTAAAAAATGAGATAATCCATTTGGATTGTTTTGATAAATTAGGAAAATTATAAATGAGTCATTTAAGACATGTTGTAATCAACCAAACATCAATACAACACATGGTGTGACCATTGTAACTCCAAGTGTGTCTTTTTATTTAAAATTGATGTTAATTTAAGTAAAAAGAACAAGTGACATACTAAAAACTGAGAAAAATAATTTGGATTGTTTTGATACTTTGGGAAAATATTCCATGTGTCATTTGAGACATATAGAAATCAATTGCACCTCAACCCAGTGCACGGTGTGACCAGTATGACTAAAAGTGTCTGTTGTCAGTTAAAAAATGATATCTTAGCTCAAAACATTTCACTCAATGGAAACAAAGAAAATGTGCTATGATTATCGTCATAATTTAGGATAGTTATTCATAAGCACTTTATGACATGTATGATGTAATTTCATGTTAAACTAACACATAATGCGGTCGGTATGACTCAAAATCAATGTTTCCTATTTGATATTACATTTTTGTAAAAAAAAAATTGACATAATAAAAACTGACCAAACACATTTAGTTTGTTTTGATACTTTAAAAAAATTATCTATTTGTAATTTTTGATGGGTAGGAATCATCCTTACCTCAATATGATTCATGGTTTGGCTGATATAACTCAAAGTGTATCTTTTTATTTAAAATTGACATTAATTTTTGTAAAAATAACAAGTGACATATGGAAAACTGAGAAAACACATTTGTATTGTTTCAATAATTTAGGAAAAAGATCCATGATTCAATTTTGGCATGTAGGAATCAACACCCCCTGAATAATATGCATGGTGTGATCAGTATAACTCCAAATTTTTCTTTTTATTTAAAATTGACATTAATTTTAGCAAAAAGAATAAGTGACGTACAGAAAATTGAGAAAACACGTTCATATTATTTTGATAATTTAGGTAAATGTTCCATGAGTCATTTTTTATGTGTAGGAATCATCCACACTTAATTTGATGCAAAATGTGATCGATATGACTAAAATTTCTCATTATTAGATTAAAAATGACATTTGAAATCAAAATATATCACTCAATAAAAACCAAGAAAACTCACTCTGATTTTATTTTTAATTTAGGAAAATGATTCATATGTCATTTATGATGTGTATAAAGTATTATCACATCAAAACAACACACGATGTGACCTGTATGACTCAAAATTCTGTTTTGAGTTTGAAATGACATTTTATTAAAAAACATGACTTACTAAAAACATAAAAAATGCATGTGGATATTTTTTATACATTATAAAGACGATCAATAAGTCATTTTCGATGTGTAAAAATCATATGTACCTCAATATGATGCATGTTGTGGATGATATAACTCTAAGTGTCCCTTTTTATTTAAAATTGACATTAATTTTAGTAAAAAAGAACACGTGACATACTAAAATTTGATAAAACACATTCAGATTGTTTTGATAATTTAGGGAAATGATACATGGTTCATTTGTGACATGTAAGAATCAACCCAATCTCAATAAAATGAACAGTGTGACTGGTATAACTCAAAATTTTTATTTTTATTTAAAATTGATATTAATTTAAGTAAAAAAAACAAGTGACATATTGAAAATCGAGAAAATGCATTCGGATTGCCTTGATACATTATGAAAGTTATCCATGAGTCATTTGTGACTTGTAGGAATCAACCACAACTAAATCTAATGCACGGTATGACCAATATGACAAAAAGTTTCTGTTTTTAGTTTAAAATTGACATTTTAGCTCAAAATGTGTCATTCAATGAAATCCATGAAGATATAGTATGATTGTATTCATAATTTAGGGCAACAATTCATAAGTAATTTGTGATGTGTATGAAGCAATATCACATAAAACCGATGCATGATGCAACTGATATGACTCAAAATTCATGTTTCTAGTTTAAAACAACACTTTCATAAAAAAACAAAACTGATATACTGAAAACTGACCAAACATATTCAAATTGTTTTGATACTTTAGGACAAGGATCCATAAATAATTTGTGACATGTCGGAATCTTTGACACCTCAATATAATGCATGGTGTGACCGGTATAAATCCAAATGTGTCATTATTTAAATTTGAAATTATTTTTAGTAAAATAACAAGTGACATACTCAAAACTAAGCACACATTCGGATGGTTTTAATATTTTAGGAAAATGATCCAAAACTCATTTTTGATGAATATGAATCATCCTCACTTCAATACGATGCATGGTGTGACTAGTATAACTCCAAATGTGTATTTTTTATTAAAAAAATTCATTTTATTAATGTATTCTTTCATATTAATGTTTAATTTATTTCATTATAGTATTACTAACATAATATTTGTTTTCATATATAGGTGTAATATTTTTCTCAAGTTGGAATGATTTTTTCAAAATCTGATACCATTAGTGGACATTTTTTAGAGGGGATCACATGCATCAAAAGATGAAACATTAATGTTGTTAACTGTTTATTGGATAATTGTAAAAGTAATAATATAAAACATTGTTTGAAATATATATAGAAGTGTTTTCTTGAATTTAAAATGGGTGTATATTTTTGTATTCATGTGGTAAATTAAATGTATATATAATTTTTTGTTGGGTGTACGGTATATACCTGTAGTTTTTTGCTGGGTGTTCTTTTATATTAATAGCTCATTGCTGCCAACTAGGCCTTTATTAGTACTATTTTATGCGCTCTTAAAGGCTTTCCATTCTAAACACTATTTATAGAACTAATAATGGGGACCTTTATTAGTGGTCCAAATATCGCCGATCAAGGTGATCCTTTGTCAATTCTTTTTTTAGTGTGGATAAAAGAATCCTTTATCAGTGTTGCGATTAACTTCTATTTTTTAGCACTGTTAAATGAAATTTTGTAGGCTTTCAATGAGAATATGTGCACTATTAAACCCACAAAATGATAAAAATGAAAACCCTATAAACCTTGTAAACCCAAAACCCCAAAAGCCCCTCAAAATCACTAAAAACCGTAAAAACAATAAAATACTAAAAAAACCTTACAAATCCTTAAAAACCTAAAACACCCCAAAACCCTGAAAAACATTAAGAAAAAAAACCTAAAAACAATTAAAACCCCTAATAATCCTAAAACATACTAAAACCCTAAATCCCTAAAACCCCTAAAAATCCTTAAATCCCTAAAACCCATAAAACCCATAAAACCATAAAAACATTAAAAAACATAAAACCCTAGAAACCCACAAAAAACTAAAATAACCCTTTAAACCCCTAAAAGTGTTTAAAAACTTTAAAAACCCTTAAAAAAATAAAATAAAAAAATCATTAAAAATAAAAAATCTATAAAATCCATAAAAACCCAAAAACCCTCAAAAATTACTAAACACCATAAACACCATAAAAATCCTACAAAATCCATAAAAATTTCTAAAAACATTAAAAATCCTAAAATCCCAGAAAACCCCTAAGAAATCCTTACAAACCTAAAAACTCTTAAAACCCATAAAAACATAAAAACGTTAAAGAAATTAAAACCCCCAAAAAAACCCAAAATACCCTAAAAATCTATAAAATCAGTAAAAAACCTAAAACCCCTAAAATCCTGTAAAATTAAAAATCCAAAAATCTCAAAGAAAACCCTAAAACCCTAAAAATAATTAAAACCCCTAAATAACCTAAAATCACTAAAACCCCTAAAAGCACTAAAACCCAAAAAACTCTTAAAAGTATTAAAACACATATAAACCCAAAAATAAACCACTAAAAACTCTAAAAACCCTTTAAATCACTAAATAGGTTTAAAAACTCTAAAATACCTTAAAACCATAAAAAACACAAACAAACTGAAAACCAAAAAAACCAAAAAACCCCCCCCAAATCCCCTCCAAACACCTAAAACACTAAAACACCATAAAAATACTAAAAAAGCCAAAAAAAATCACTAAAATGTAAAAAAACCCTAAAACCTTGAAAAACATAAGAAAACCTTAAAAACATAAAAACAATTAATATCCTTAAAAACCTAAAAATTCTAAAAAAATGAAAAAAATGAAAAAATCATCAGAACCCTAAAAACCATAAAAACTGTTAAAAACTGTAAAAACACTAAAATAACGTAAAACCCAAAAAACAAATACAATAAAAAACTCAATGGACACTTTAAAACCATAAAAATATTAAAAAACTCATTAAAACCTTAAAAACCCTAAAATATAAAAAACCCTAATAACCCAAAAAACTATAAAACCCCTAAAAACCCATAAAACCATCAAAATGTATAAGAACCCTAAAAAACCAGAAATATTCTAAAAAATCACCAAAAACATAAAAAACCCTAAAAACTCTGAGAAACAATAAGAAAACCTTAAAATTAGAAAAAAACTTAAAACCCTCAAAACACCAAAAAATGCTAAAAACCCTTAAAAACCCTAAATGGACTTAAACACCATAAATTTTTAAAAACCCATGAAAACAATAAAACCATAAAACCCCATAAAAACCTAAAATAACATTAAATTCTCTAAATAACCTCTATACCCTTGAAAATGTTAAAAACACTAAAAACCTTTAAAAAACATAAAACCCTAAAAACTATAAAAAAAAGCCTAAAACCCTAAAAACCATAACACCCATAAAATCATTAAAATCCATAAGACCCCATAAAAACCCTAAGAAACCACTGAAAACTATAAAAATACATTATATCCATAAAAACACTAAAAACCAAAAAATCCTTAAAACACAAAATAAAAAATAAAAAATCCTAAAAAACTAAAAAACCATAAAAACCGTAAAAACCCTAAGAACCTTAAAACCCTCAAAATCCCTAGAATCCCTAAAAACATAAAAATCCATTAAAATAAAGAAAATCCCAAAAATTACCTAAAAACATAGAAATCCCTAAAAACCCTAAAAACCCTAAGAAGAATTAATAACCCAAAAGCACTTAAAACCCCTAAAAACCTAAAAAATTATAAAAAAATAAATGACCCTGAAACCCCACAAAAAATACAGAGAAACCACAAAATACCTAAAAACCCTAAAAACCAATAAAACCCCTAAAAACTACAAAAAAACTAAAAACTTTTGAACCATAAAAAACATTAAAAAAGTCTAAAAATCCATAAAAATCCTAAAACTCAAGAAAAATCAATAAAACCCAAAAAATCAAAAAAAAACTAAAAACCATCAAAAACCCTATAAATCAGAAATATCCATAAAGACCCTAAAAACCCATAATAATCATAAAAAGACTTAAAAATTTATAAAAACATAATAACGCATTAAAACCAAGAAAAACCAAAAGAAAAACACATATAAACCCTAAAAACCTTAAAAAATGGTAAAACTCCTAAAACCCTTTAAACCAATAAAAACATAAAAACCATAAACCCCTAAAACATAAAAACAATAAAAATTCATAAAAACCCACAACCACTAAAAACTAAAAAAATCAATTAAATTTTTAATAATGTTAAAAAACTCTAAAAAAACATTTAAACCCTAAAAAATCAAAAAAAAACCAAAAACCAAAAATAACATAAAAACCCTAAAACCCTAAATACCCTAAAAACACTCAAGATCCCTAAATAAAAAAACCAAAAAAATCCTAAAAAATACCTCATAATCCCTAAAACTGTAAAAACCCTCAGAATCTTGAAAAAACCATAAAAAACCTTAAAAACCTAAACACACATGAAACCCATAAAAAACCTAAAAATGGAAAAAAAGATAAACAAACCTAAAATCCCTAAAACCCCTAAATACCATAAAACCCCTAAAACATTAAAAACACCAAGAACACATAAAAAACCATAAAAAAACATCTAAAAATATAAAAACCCTTTGAAACCCAAAAAACGTTAAAAACTCTAAAAATCCTTAAAAACCTAAACACCTAAAATACCCAAAAAACAATAAAATTAAAAACACTTCAACACTAAAAAACCATAGAAATCCTAAAAATCCCCAAAAATGTCCTTAAAATCAAAAAAACCCCTTAAACACTGAAAAAAAACCAAACCTTAAAAAACTAAAAACACTTAAAAAGCTCTAAAAATATAAAAAACACTGAATAACAAAACAAACCAAAAAATGAAAAAAACCTTAAAAACATAAAAACCAATAAAATTTTTAAAAACAATAGACCCCAAACAAATTTCAGAACTACTAAAAACCATACAACTATTTAAACACCTAAACACATTAAAAAACTATAAAATATCTTAAAACAGCTGAAAACATAGGAAGCCCCATAAAAACCCAAAAACCCTTAAATCCCTAAAAAAACATAACAAACCATAATAATTATAATAATTCCAAAAAATCACTAAAAATAAACCCCCCACCCAAAAAAAACCTAAAAAATCACAAGAAAAGCATAAGAAACTAAAAACACTGAAACCTCTAAAAACCTAAAAAATACTAAAACCCCCCAATTACCCTACAAAACCCTAAAAATCCTAAAACCATAAAACAAATTAAAACATAAAAACCCAATAAACACATAAAGACCTTAAAACCAATAAAAACTAAAAAACACTTTAAACCCCAAAAAACATTGTAAACTCTAAAAACCCTTAAAATCCACAAAAATATAAAAAACACCTAAAATACCAAAAAAACCATGCAAACCAAAAAATCCTATAAAACCATAAAAACCATAAAAAACAAAATTCCAAAAAATTTCCTAAATATTCTTAAAAAAATAAAAAACCCTAAAAACATTGAAAACCCCTAAGAAAACCTTAAAAACATAAAAACACTTTAAATAACAAAAAAACTGAAAATGCCAAAAATCCTAAGAAACCATACAAACAATAAAAACCCATAAATAAAAAAAACCCTAAATACCCATAATTCCCTAAAAACAAAATAAAAACTCTAAAACCCCTTTAAACCACTAAAAAAATTAAAAAAATTGAAATCCATAAAATCCCAAAAAATCTGAAAAAACTAAAAAAACACTAAAATCTCAAAATTCCATAAAACCCCTCAAAATACCTAAAAACACTAAAACCATAAAATCCCTAAAAACATAAAAAGCCTTAAAAACCATGAATATCCATTAGAAACCCTTAAAAACCTAAAAACACTTAAACCCCTAAAAACATAAAAAACCTTAGAAACCATAAAACCCCTAAAACCATAAAAACCCAAAAAATACATAAAAACCCTAAAAGCCCATTAAATAATCAAAATACCCTTAAACCCCATAAAATGATAAAAACCCTAAAAATCCTTATAAACCATTAAAAACTCAAAAAATCACTAAAAACCCTAAAAACACTAAAACACTAAAACACTAAAAACCCTCAAAATCCATAAAAAATCTCAAAAACAAAAATAAATCCTAAAAAATCCCTTAAAAACTAAAAGAATATAAAATCTTAAAAATCCTAAGAAAACATTAAAACCCTAAAAACACATAAAACCCCTAAAATATTAAAAAATTCTAAAAACCCCAAAAGGCTTTGAAACCCTTAAAAACGATAAAAACCCATAAAATATTAAAAATCCATAACAATCCAAAAACCACAAAAAAACTCTAAGATCCCATTAAACCCCTAAAAACATTAAAAAAATCTAAAATACTGTCAAAACCATAAAAACTTCAAAAAATACCCTAAAACCCCCAAAAATCATTAAAAAACATAAAAACAATAAAAAATTCTACAAATCCTCAAAATCCCTAAAAAATCTCAAAAATATAAAAATCATAAAAAAATTAAAAATCCAAAAAATCATTAAATAACCATAAAAACTATGAAAGACCTTAAGATAACCATAAAAACCTAAAAACACATAGCAACCCTAAATAACTTAAAAAAAGATAAAAAAACCTAAAACCCCCAAAACCCCCAAAACCCATAAATATCCTCTAAACCCCACAAAAATTCTATAAAGCCCTAAAAATCCTAAAAATTGCTAGAACCTTCAAAAACATAAATAAATATAAAAACTTTAAAGCTGTATTAAAAAAAAATAAAAAACTAAAAACCCTAAAAAACCTAAAACCCTAAAAATGATCTAAATTTCCCAAAACCCCCCTAATACCATAAAAACCAGTAAAAACTGATAAAACCGATAAAACCCCAATAAAAATTTTAAAACCCTTTTAACCCCTAAAAATGTCCAAACAAAATTTAAAAACCATAAAACCCATGAAAAATTGAAAAACCCACTAAATCCCCAAAAATCCATAACAACTAAAAAAAACACTAAAACCCAAAAAACCATCAATATCCCAAAAAACCATAGAACCCATAAAAATCATAAAATCCCTAAAAATTACTAAAAAAATAAAATACCATAAAATACATGAAGACCCTAAGAAAAATTTAAAAACAAAAAAAACAATTAAAACCCCAGAAACCAATAAAAACCCTAAAAAACACAAAAAAAAACCCTAAAACCACTAAAAATCCCAAAAAACTATAAAAACCAAAAACCCCCCTAAACCTTATAACACTATAAAACACCCTAAAATAACTAAAAACCAAAAAAACTCTAAAAACCATTTGAATCTTTAAAATGTAAAAAAACTATAAAAACATTACAACCTTAAAAACTAAAAAATAAAAATAAAAATTCCTCAAACCCTCGAAATCCCTAAAAACCATAAAATCCATAAAAATCAATATAATTTCCTAAAAACATAAAAAACTAAAACTATAAAAAACCTTAAGAAAACCCTAAAAATCTAAAAAAACATAAAACCCCTAAAAACATGAAAAACACTGAAAACCCTATAAAAGCCTAATAACTCAAAACCCAAAAAAAACCATAAACCCCAAGACAATCCTAAAAACCATAAAAACTGGAAAACTCAATAAATCTCTATAATCAATTTAAACACCTAAAAACATTAAAAAATATAAAAACATTAAAACCTCTAAAAAATCAAAGGATATAAAAAATAAAAAAAACTATAAAACCTTAAAACTCCCATATTCTATAAAAAGCCTAAAAACAATAAAAATTATTTAAAATCACTAAAAATCCAAAAAATGAAAAAAACACTAAAAACCTAAAAAACCTTAAGAAAACATTAAAAACCTAAAAACAATTAAACCCCCTAAAAACCAAAAAAAAACTAAACACCCTAAAAACCACTTAAAATACCCAAAAAAACCAAACACATCTCGAAACCATAAACCCATAAAACCAAAACAAATATGATAAATTTATAATCCTAAAAAGACGCTAAATACTCTAAAACCCTTTAAACCACTTAAAATGTATAAATACTCAAAACACCATTGAAAATAAAAACATAAGAAAAAAAATAAAACCCAAAAAACTGTAAAAACACTAGAAACCCTCAAAATAAAAAAACCTAAAAATCCTAAAAATATAAAAAAGTCCATAAATAACACTAAAAAGTAAAAAACCATAAATACCCAAAAAAACCCTAAGAAAACCATAAAACCCTTAAAAATCCAAAAAATGCTAAAAACCATAAAAACCATAAAAACCCCTAAAAACTATAAAAAACCTAAAAAATCATAAAATCCCTAAAAACTCGAAAAACACTTTAAACCATAAAATCGATAAAAAATATAAAAAGCATGTAAAACAAAAAAAACCTCAAAACTCAAAAAAACCATAAAAACCCTAAAAACCCAAAAAAGAAATAAAAATGCTAAAAATCCATAAAATATAAAAAACCACCAAAACCCCTACGAAAACCTAAAAACCTAAAAAACATAAAACCCATAAAAAATAAAAAAATGCTAAAAAATCAAAAAACTAAAAAAAACACTAAAATCCATATAAATTATAAAACCCCCAAAAAATATTAAAAACCCTAAAACACATAAAACCCCTATAAAACCACTAAAACTCTAAAATTCATTTTAACTCCTTTAAGTATTAAAGAACCTAATAAACTCAAAAAACCCTAAAAACTCAAAAAACCCATAAAACCCATAAAACCCCTCAAAATTTCCAAAAAAACAAAAACCCAAAAAACCCCCAAAAATCAGAAAAACCCCTTTATATCCCTAGAAATGAAAAAACCCTCTACAATTTTGGAACACCCTTAGAAAAACTATAAAACATAAATCCCCTAAAAAATCCAAAAAAGAAAAAAACCCTGAAAACCATAACACCTTGAAAAACCACAAAAAACCCTAAGACTTATAAAAATTATAAAAACCCTCTAAAACTACAAAATTACTTTAATCCCCTAAAAATGTAAAAAAATCAAAATTTCATTTAAAACCCTAAAAACTCATAAAACACTAAAAACCTTTCAACCCCTCAAAATCCCTCAAAACCCTTAAGACCATAAAAATATAGAAAATTTATAACAATACCTAAAAATAAAAAAAAAATAAAAACAAAGAAAATCCCTTTGAAAACTTTAAAAAACTAAAAACACATAAAAGCCTTTAGACACCAAAAAAACGGTAAAAATCCAAAAAATCCTAAAACCCCAATAAAAACTCTAAAGACCCTTTATACACCTAAATATGTTAAGAAAACTATAAAACACCTTAACACACCTAAGACCACCCCAAAAACTATGAAAACCCAAAAACATATAAAAACCGAGAAATTAAAAAAACCCATAAATTCCCTAAAAAAACTAAGATGCCATAAAAATCGAAAAAAAATCTAAAAATCCATAAAACCTCTAAAAACCTAAAAAACATTAAATCCTAAAGAAAATTAAAAACCCTCAATATATAAAAAACACTAAAATCTGTAAAAACCTATAAAATACCTAAAAACATAAAACCCATAAAAACTCTTAAAAATATAAAAATCCCTATAAACCTAAAAAATCCATAAAACCAACCAAAAAATATAAAATTAAATTAATTGAATAAAACATTAAATAACTATAAGAAACCATAAAATACATAAAAAAAATAAAAAAAAACTCTTAAACCCCCAAAAAACATAAAAACCCTAAGAAACCAAAAATCCCTAAAACTCTAAAAAATTCAAAATCCCTTAAAAACCATAATAATCCTAAACATCCAATAAAATATATAAATATATAAAAATACATAAAATCCCTATGAACTCAAAATAAAACCTTGAAAACTTAAAAAAACTTCAAACTCTTAAAAACCTAAAAAAATGATAAAACCCATAAAAACCATAAAAACCCTTTGAAACCCTAAACTCCATAAAACCCTAAAAAATTTAAAAAACCCCAAACCCATAATAAATTAAAAAACCACTAAAACTATAAAAACCATATAAATCCCTAAAACATTAAAAAACATTAAAACCCATAAAAACCCTTAAAAATGCAAAAAAACACTAAAATATCCTAAAACCAAAAAAATAGTTAAGAAAAATAAAACCCCTCAAAATCCATAAAAAACCTTAAAAACCATAAAACCCTCAAAATTATTCAAAAATTCATAAAACTGTAAAAAAGACTAAAAACATTGAGAAAACCTAATTAATACAAAAAACCCTAAAACCCATAGAACCCCTAAAAATTTAAAAAAACCCAAATACCCCAAAAACTATAAAAACACATAAAAACCTAAAATACATAAACCCATAAAAACTATAAAAACAAATAGAAAATTTAAAAACCACTTAAACCCCTAAAAATGAAAAAACACTAAAAACTTTAAAACCCATAAATTTTTTAAAAAAACCCTAGAAACTTATAAAACCCATAAAACCCTATTAACCTTAAAATCCATAAACCCCTAAAAACTCCAAAAAACTATAAAAATCTGAAAAAATACCAAAAAAAATTAAAAAATGTAAAAAACCCAAAATCCCTGAAAACCCCAAAAAAACATACACCCCAAAAAAAACATAAACCCATAAAAATATTAAAACCCCTAAAAAACCTACAAAACACTAAATACACAAAAACACTAAATCCCTTAAAAACATCAAAAACATAGAAACACCTAAAAACCATAAAAGACCCTAAAACCCCATAAAAACTCTAAAAAATCACTAAAAATCTAAAAACCCTTTAAACATTTGGAAACATTAAAAAAAATAAAAATCCTTTAAAACCATAAAAACTAAAAAAACACAAAAACCCCCCAAAACCCTATAAACCCTAAAATCCTAAAAACCCCCAAAACATACTAAGAACACTATAACCCATATAATTTTTTTAAAAAGTCCTAAAAATCCTTAAAGATGATAAAAATGCATAAAAACCTATAATCCCTTATAAAAACCATAAAAATAATAAAACACCTAAACCCCATGAAAAACTTAAAAATCCCTAAACCAATAAAAACACAAAAAACCATTTAAACAATAAAAATCATAAACCCCCTAAAAATAATAAAATATATAATAAACATTTAAACCCCTAAAAAAATAAAAAACACTAAAAACCTCAAAACCATAAAAAACTAAAAAATTCATAATAACCTACAAACCCATAAAAACCCTAAAAGATTCTAAAACCCGTTAAAATCACTAAAACCCATTGAAACCATAAAAAACCTAAAAAAATCTTAAAAATACTGTATACTTTATTAAACCCTAAAAACATTGAAAAAAAATTTAAAAAATTATAAAAACACTTAAAACTTATAAAAAACATAAAATGATAAAACCGCTAAAAACCCTGTATACCCCTAAAAACCCTAGAAACCCTAAAAACATTAAAAAACCTAAAAACCCATTAAAACTCTAAAACCCATAAAAATCCTAAAAACAACTGAAAGTCTAAAAAACCTTAAAGCTATAGAAAATTCAAAAACTTTAAAAACCATTAAACCCCTAAAAAATCAAAAAACCCAAGAAACCCAAAAAACCAAAACAAAAAAAATACCCTACAATCCTAAAAATTCCTAATAAAAACAAAAAAACATTAAAATCCAAAAAAAACCCAAAAATACTTAAAAATGAAAAAATCCTAAAATCCAGGAAAACCCCATATAAGACCTTAAAACCTACACCCACTAAATCCCTATAAAAAACCAAAATATGTGAAAAACATTATAAGATCCAAAAAACACAAAAAAAAAGCATAAAATCCATTAAAATCCATAAAACCCTAAAAACTCTATAAAACACATAAAACCCTAAAGCCCCACTAAAAACACTAAAAATCATTTAAACCCCTACAAAAGTTAAAAACTATAAAAACCATTAAAAAACCTAAAAAATAGAAAAACCCTAACCCTACCACCCAAGTAAAAACCCTAAATACCTTAAAAATCCTTTAAACCCCTAAAAATACCCAAAAACCCAAAAACCCAATAAAAATCCTAAAACCACCCTATAAAATCTCTAAAAACATAACAAACCTTAATAACCTTGAAATCCACCAAAAAATAATAATACCAAAAAACTATTAAAATACATAAAAAATACTCAAAACCTGAAAAAAAATTTACCCTAAAGCCCCCTAAAAAACATAAAACCCCAAAAAACCTAAAAACTATAAAAACACAAAAAAACCATATAAACCCACTAAGAACTCTAAAAATCCTATAAAACCTTAAAAATGTTAAAAAAATATAAAAAACTTAAAAACACAAAAAGACTAAAAAAGAACCCTAAAACCCCAAATGAAACCATAAAAACCCTAAAACTCAAATTCCATAAAAACCCAAAAAACCATAAAAGCCATAAAAATCCCTAAAAATCCATAAAAATGTAAAAAATCCTAAAAAACATGAAAACTCATACAAAAAATTAAAAACATTAAAACAATTTAAACACATAATACCCATATAAAACAATAAAAATAATAAAGAACCCTAAAAACCCTAAAAACCCAGAAAAACATAAAAAACCATTAAACCCAGAAAAACCCCCAAACTCCATGAAAACAAAAAAAACTGACTATATTATTTAAAAACCCTTTAAAACCCTAAAATTTTTTAAAATCTATAAAAACATTAAAAACCATAAAAAATTCAAGAAAATATATAAAAAAAATGCAAAATCCATCAAAATTCATAGAACCCTAAAAACCATAACAATCTAAAAAAATCCCTAAATCCCAAAAAACGTAAAAAAAATAAAAACCACTGGAAACACTATGAACAAATTAAATATATAAAATTAATAAACACCACTAAAAATACATAATAACTTTGAAAACCCTAAAACCCTTAAAAACACATGCTAACTTTAAAAACCCTAAAACCTCCTAAAAACCCTAAATTCCACTAAAAACTCTAAAGAAAATTTAAACCCATAAAAACGTTAAAAACTCTAAAAACCTCTAAAACACTAAAAAACTCATCAAAATCCCTTAAAACACAAAAAACTAAAAACCCCTAAAACCCTAAAAACATTTAAAATCCCTAAAACTAAAAAAACCATAGGAATCCTATAAATTTTTTAAAAATCTAGAAAGATGTAATAGCCCATAAAAACCGTGAGATTCCATAATAACTCCTTAAAACCCTAAAAAAATTAAAAACCATAAAAGTCTAAAAACCCTAAAAACCATTAATCCCTAAAACCCTAATACCCCATAAAACCTTAAAATGAAAAAACTAATAAAAATCCCAAAACAACTAAAAACTTTAAAAAACCTAAAAACTAAAAAAACTCCAAATGACCATAAAAATCGTGAATTACCTAAAAACCGTAAAAAACCATGAAATTCATAAAAACCCTAAAAACCCATAAATATCCTAAAAATATCTAAAAATCCCTAAAAATGTAAAAAACACTAAAATAATTGAAACCCCCTAATAAAACATTAAAAACACAAAAAACATCAAAACCCTAATAAACCGGACAATTATAAAAAAACCCTAAAATCCTAAAAACCTTTAAAACCCCAAGAATCATTAAAAAAACCCCTAAACCAATTAAAAATTAAAAAACAATTTAATCCCCTAAAAACATTAAAAACCCCTAACAACCTTAAAAACTCTGAAAACTCAAAAAAACACTAAATCCCCAAAAAACCAAAAAACCTCTAAAACCCCAAAGAAAACCTAAAACTGCTCAAAATCCTAAAAAACCTACAAAAGATAAAATCCTAAAAATCCCTAAAAATATTGAAAATCCCATAAAACCTAGTAAAACTCTATGAAAACATTAAAAACCTAAAAACTCTTAAACCCCTAAAAATATAAAAAAGATAAAACATAAAAAAAACCTAAAACATAAAAAACGATAAAACCCATAAAAACACTAAAATCCCCATAACACATTCAAAAACCTTTAAACCCTTAAAAATGTTAAAAAAACTCTAAAAAACCATTTAAAATATTACAAAATCAAAATAACCCTAAAAACAAAAAAACACTGAACACTAAAAACACTAAGAAACTGTAAAACACCCAAAATCCCTAAACCCCTAAAAACCATAAAAGTCTGAAAAAATACTAAAAAATCCCTAAAAGGGTAAAAAATCATGAAAACCCATAAGAAAATTTTAAAAAATCAAAATAATTTAAACCCCTAAAAACCTAAAAACCTTAAAAAACAAAAAAAAACCCATAAAACCTTATGAACCATAGGAATATTTTAAAAAACTAAAACCCCATAAAACCCCTAATAAATCAATAAATTATTAAAACTATTTAAAACCCTAAAAATATTAAAAATCAAAAAATAGATTTAAAATGCTAAAAAACTGAAAAAACCCAAAAAATCAAAAAAAAACCCCTATGGACCGTAAAAACCCCTCAAAATCCCCAAAACCCCTAAATACCATAAAAATCATAAAAAACTAAAAAAACATAAAAATATAAAAATCCCTAAAAACCTGGAAACCCTCTAAGAAAAAAAATAATACTTGAAAACACATAAAACCTCTATAAATCGTAAATAATGCTAAAAACCCTAAAAACCCAAAATATACATCAAACTCCTAAAATTCATAAATCCTCCAAAAACATTAAAAACTCTAAAAACCCATAAAACCCCTAAAATCTACTAAAAGCTATTAATACCCGTTAAATTCATAAAATAATTTTAAAACTCTAAAACCCATTAAAAACCATAAAACCTAAAACCCCATAAAAACCCTACAAAGTCTAAAAACTCTTAAAACCCCTCAAAATCCATAAAAAAACTAAAATCCCAAAAAATCATAAAAATGATTTAAAATCCCTAAAACATAAAGAACCCTAGAAACCTTGGAAACCCCAAAGAAAACGGTAAAAATACCAGAACACTCATAAAACACCTAAAAAATCTAAGAACACTGAAAACCGAAAAAAACCAAAAAAACGCCTAAATTCCATAAAACCACCTAAAACCCTAAAAATCTATAAATACCCAAAACAAACATCTAATAACATTAAATACCCTTTAAACCCCTAAAAATATTAAAAATCACTAAAAAATATTAAAAATAATAAAAAACTCCCAAAAAAACAAAAAAACCCATAAAACCCTAACAAACCCTAAAAACCTTAAAAACAATAAAAAACCATAAAAATTAAAAAAAACTATAAAATACCTAAAATTTAAAAAACCAATGAAACACTGAAAACCCCTAATAAAAACTTAAGAACCAAAAAACACTTTAAAACTCTTAACACACTAAAATAGGTAAAAATGTTAAAACCCAAAACCCCAAAAAACTATAAAACCCTTAAAATCCTTAAAACCCCAAAGACCCCATAAAAACCTAAAAACCCACTAAAACTATAAAACCCATTAAACACATAAACACATTAAAACCCTAAAAATGATTAAAATAATAAAAAAGAAAAAATAAACCTGAAAAACCCAAATAAACAAAAAACCCAAAAAACCCCCAAAAAAATCAATATCCCTAAAACCCTATAAACTAAAAAAATCATAAAAATCCATAGAAAGGTTGAAACCCTAAGAAACATAATAAAACCAAAAAACGCTAAAAAAATTTAAAACCCCTAAAAGACATAAAATGCTAAAAACCCTAAAAAACCAAAAAAACACTAAAAATATAAAAAACATTTAAGCTAGTAAAAATTTTAAAAACATTAAAATTCCATATAACCCCTAAAAAACTAAAAAAATCCTAAAACCCCTAAAAACCCATAAAATCTATAAAAACATTAAATATCCCAAAACACTTAGAAATCCTATAAAACCCAAAAAAAACATAGTAATCCTAAAAATCCCTAAAACACATAAAAATATAAATACCCTAAGAAAAAAATAAAATCAACAAAAAAAAACAATTAAAGCCCCTAAAAAAATGCAGAAATCCCTAAAAATCCTAAAATCCTTAAAACCATAAAAACCAATAAAACCTTGAAATAACCTAAAAGCTGATAAAAACCTTAAAAACCAATAAGAAAACTAAAAACTCTTTAAACACAAAAAAACATTAAAAACTCTAGAAAACTATAAAAATTATAAAAAACACTAAAAACTTACAAACCCAAAAAAACCATGAAAACCCCAAAAACCCTAAAAAACCATAAAAATCCTAATAAAACCTATATAACCCTAAAAATGTAAAAATTTCTAAAACCAAAAAAACCCTATGAAAGCATTAAAAAAATGTCAAACACATAAAACCCATCCAAACCAAAAATCACTAAAAACCATGAAACACTACAAATAACTAAAACCATAAAACCCCTAAATTCCAAAAAACATAAAACCCATAAATCCACCTAAAAACAACTAAAAACTCCAAAAACCCCTAAAATTCATAAATTCGTAAAAGAATCTCTAAAATTCCTTAAACCCCTAAAAACTAAAAAAACACTGAAACCCCAAAAAAACACCCTAAACCCTCAAATTCCCCCAAAACCCCAAAAAACCATTTAAAATCATAAAAATCATTAAACATACTGAAAAACATAAAAACAAATAAAATCACAGATAACCCCAATGAAATAATTAGAAAACTAAGAATAGTTAAAAGCCCTAAAAACCTAAAAAAGTATAAAAACCTTAAAAAAACATGAAAACCTCTGAAAACCCTTCAATCCCTAAAACCCCATAAAAACCATAAAACCCAATAAAAACAATAAAAACATTTTATTCCAAAAAACTTAAAAAACTCGACAAACCTTTGAACTCATAAAATTAAAAAAAAACCTAAAAACCTAATAACCCATAGAAACCCTAAAAAACATAAAAATCCTCAAAATCCATAAGAACCCTAAAAAACAATAAAAACCATATAAACGTCAAAAATCCCTAAAAACATAAAATACCCAAAAACCATTTAAACACCCTAAGAAATTATTAAAACATAAAACCCTTAAAACCCCTGAAAACCTAATGCACTAAAAATCCCAAACTTCCAAAAAACCCATAAAATGTCTAAAAACCTCAAAAAAACAAAAAACCCCATGATATTCAAAAAAATCACCAAAAACTATAATCCCATTTAAACCCTAAAAAGTTAAAAAAAAATTCTAAAGAACCTTAAAAACTCAAAAAAAACTTCAAATTATCTTTAAAACACAATATTGCCATAAAACCCCTAAAAACACTCCAAACCCTAAAAACCCTAAAAACAATAAAAATCATAAAAACCCAAAAAAAATAATTAAAATATAATAAAAACTAAATTATTGAAATCAATAAAATCAAAAAAATTACTAAAACCACTAAAAAACTGAAAAAATGCTAAAATCTAAAAAAACGCCTAAAAACACAATAAATAATAAAAACAATAAAGACCCCTAGAAACCATAAAAAAGGTATAAAACCATTAAAAAACTAAAAAGCATAAAATACTCACTAAAACAATATAAAAACCCCCTAAAACCCTAAAAATGTTAAAAACTCTAAGAAAATTTAAAAACCCTAAGCAAGTAAAATAACCATAAAAAACAAAAAAAGCATTAAACCCCTAAAAAATGTAAAACCACTCTAAATTCATAAACCCCTAAAAATCCCTAAAATTGTAAAAAAACCTTAAAACCCTTCAAAATCTCTAAAACTATAATAAAACCTAAATACAATAAAATTCCATAAAACCCCTAAAACCCACTGAAAATTATTAAAACCCTTTGAACCCATAAAAATGCTAAAAAACTCTAAAAACCTTAAATCTATAAAAAATTAAAAAAACCCACCTAAAACCCAAAAAACAATAAAAACAATAAAAACCCTAGAACACTTATAAATCTTAAAAATACATAAAAACATTAAAATCCTATAAAATCCTAATAAATACCTAAAAATCCCTAAAAACTTAAAAAATAAAAAAAAACCCAAAAAACCCTAAGAAAACCTTACAATCTAAAAACACATATAATCCCCTATAAAACCTAAAAAATGATAAAACCCCTAAAAACCATAAAAATATAAAAAACTCAAAAACCCTTAAAAATACCATAAAACCCAAAAAATATATACAACATTATAAACTCTAAAACCCCAAAAAAACTCAAAAAACCCATAAAAACCCTCAAAATCCCTAAAACTCCAAAAAAAACTCTAAAAATCCCAAAAAATCCCTAAAAATAATTAAATCATAAAAAAACTTTAAAACCCTTCTAAACCCAATGAAAACCATAAAAACCTTAAAACACTTAAAATCCCTAAAAACCAAAAAAACACTAAAAACCCTAAATTCCTTAAAAACCATAAAACCCATAAAACATTAAAAATCTCTCAAAACCCAAGAAACAACTAAAAACCACAAAAAATACAAAAATAAATTACACCCATAAAAATTATAGAAAAAAAAATCCTTTAAACCTCTTATAACAAAAAAAACCATAAAAACCCTACCAACCAATAAAAACCTTGAAATACCTAAAAATGCTAAAAACTGTATTTTTTTTTAAATAACCCTAATTATCCTTAAAAACGTAAAATATCATTAAAACATAAAAATAGAAAAGAAAACTTTAAAAACCTATAAATAATAAAAAATTTTAAAAACATAAAAACATTAAAAACCCTAAATCAACTAAAAACCATAAATCCCTTAAAACCCATAAAAACACTAAAAACCCCTAAAAACCACAGAAATTATAAAAACCCTTTAAACCCCTAAAATGATCAAAAACACTCAAAAACATAACAACCCAAAAAACCCACAAAATCCCTAAAAACCCTAAAAACCATATATGCAGTAAAAATTCCCTAAAATCAATAAAAACATAAAAACACCCAAAACCACTTAAAAACCATAATAAACCCATAAAACCTAAAGCAATTAAAACCCCTAAAACCTAAAGAATGACAAGATTCCTAAAAACCCCAATAAGAACTATAATCCCTAAACCCACATAAAAACCCTAACAACCATAAAAATCATAAAAATACTCAAAAAATCTCCAAAAAATTAAAAAACCCCTAAAAAGATATAAAAAACCCCTTATATGGATGAGATGTGATGAATTTATTTTTCATGTTTCTACTGGTGGTGGACCTATACTATTGGAGAGGGACCTAACTGGTGTGGTGCCGCTAGCTGATGTTTTTAGGTGTTGTGGATGCATTTATCAAAATGGGTGTGAAGTAAGATGCTGATGTAATATGACGGGTACCTTTCTTCTCTTGATGTTAGTAATCTACTGCGGTGTGGGTTCTTTAGTGGTGGTCACTACTGGTTTTTCGCTGCCGATTGCTGGAAGTTGTTATTTCTTTATGGGTACTACTATGATGGTGATTTGCATGAGGCTGCTAGAGATTGATGGTTGTGATGGTTGTGATTCTGTGGTGCTAGAGTTGGGTTCATGATTTTGCTGTTGATGGCTTTGGTTTTGTTGGTTGTGAGTTGATGATTAATGGATTTGGTGCTGAAGAATGGTGATATAGAGGAATGGTGTAAAGAACGTTGCTTGGTCCTTGTGTTTTTTTACTTTTTTTTTGTTTTGTTTTCTTTTTTTTTCTTGTTTCTTCTCCTTGTTTTCCCTTTGGGGTTTGTTTTTTGGCATGGGATGATTGGCCTTATCCCTCCCCTGGTCTGTTGTGTCTTTTTATTAATAAAATTTGAAGGAATTAGGAATATCCTGGTTCCCGCAACTGCCTTCACCCTTATGAAACATTGAAACACAAAAAAAATTAATACCACTAAAACCATGAAAAATACTAAAAACCCTAAAAACCTAAAAGACCCTAAAACCACAAAAAAACCTTAAAAATCCCAAAAAACTATTAAAATCCTAAAAACCCATAAAACCCATAAAAACCATTAAAACCCGCTAAAAATCTAAGAATCCTTTAAACCCCAAAAAATGATATATATATATATATATATATATATATATATATATAACCTTAAAAACACTAAAAACTCAAAAAATTACCCAAACCCCCCAAAAAACCATAAAAATCCTAAAAACCATTAAAATCCCAAAAAATCCTAAAAGACTATAAAAATCCTAAAAAGGAAGTAAAAATCCTTTAAAATGTTAAAAAACCTAACAACCCTAAAAAATGAAATGAAATCCTTAAAAAACTAAAAACACAAAAATCCCCTAAAAAATATAAATAACACTAAAAACCCTAAAACCCATAAAATGCTAAAAACCCTAAAAACCATAAAAAACCATTAAAATATTTTATAAACTCTAAAAAACCAGAAAAAACTAAAAACCAGTAAAAACTATTAAAACCCCTTAAACCCCTGAAATATTAAAAAAATCTAAAAAACATTAAAAACCCTAAAAAACTCAAAAAAATCCCATATAACCTAAAATAACCATAAAAACCCAAAATAACCCTAAAAACATAAAACCCTCAAAATCCATAAAAACCAAAAAAACCATTAAAAATCCCTAAAATATATAAAACCCTAAAACCCCTAAAACCCTTAATAAAACCTTAAAAACCAAAATAAATACTTAATTCCCCTAAAAACCCCAAAATTTTTAAAAACACTAAAAACCCTAGAAAACCAAAAACCTAAAGACCCTAAACACCATAAAACCCCAAAAATACCAAAAAAAATCTAAAAAACCCATAAAACCCTAAAACCACTAAAGTATGTAAAAACAATTTAAACCCTTAAAACATTAAAAACTATAAAAACATAAAATCCATAAAAACTAAAATAATCCTGAAAAACATAAAAAACATAAAACTCTAAAAACCAAAAAAATCTCTAAAAATATCTAAAAACCCAAAAACCTTAAAAACTATAAAAATCCTATGAAATCAATAATTATCCCTAAAACATAAATAATCCTGAAAACCATGAAACCCTATAAGAAAACCTTAGAAACCTAAAAAAACATTAATCCTAAAAAAACATAAAACATTATAAAAATTTAATAAAACATAAAAATCCCTAAAAACCCTAAACACCATAATAACCCTAAAAACCTTAAAAACCCCTAAAACCCTTAAAAACCCACTACAAAAACTAAAAATAATTAAGCCTCTATAAAAACTCTAAAAATACCTTAAAATAAAAAACTAAAAAATTCCTAAAAACCCAAAAAACACGTAAATACCATAAAAACCTAAAAACTCTAAAGACCCTCGAAAATCCAAATAAACACAAAAAATATGTAGAAAAACTAAAAAATCTCTAAAAATATAGTAACCCTACAAAAATGAAATAACCTTAATAAAATATTAAACTCTAAAAGAACATAAAAATAAAAACCCTAAAAAAAAAAAAAAACAAAAAACAAAAAAACACTAAAAAAAAAAATACAAAAAAAAAAAAACAAGAAAATAAAAACAAAAAAGTAAACTAAAAAAAAAGATAAAAAATAAAAATAAAAAAAACTAAAACTAAAAATAAAAAAACTAAAAAAAAAAAAACATAAAAAATAAAAACCTAAAAAAAAACCTAAAAACTAAAAAAAAACAAAAAAAATAAAACTAAAAACAAAAAAAAAAAAAAAAAAATAAAAAATAAAAAACATAAAACAAAAGAAAAAAAAAAAATAAAACAAAAACCTAAAAATCAAAAACAAAATAAAAACATAATAATAAAAACCAAAAATAAAAAACAAAAAAAATAAAAAAACCTAAAAAAAAAATAAAGAAACCTAAAAAATAAACAAAAAAATAAAACAACTAAAAGTACAAAAATAAAAAAAAAAAATAAACATATAAAAAAAAAACAAATAAAAAACAAAAAAACATAAAAAATCTAAAACCATAAAAAAATATAAAAACCCTAAAAATATAAAAATAAAAAAAAAATAAAAAACTAAAAAAATAAAAAACTAAAAAAAAAAACCATAAAAAGCAAAAAACTAAAAAACATAAAAACAACATAATAAAATCCTAAAATCCTAAAAACACCTTAGAAACTAAATCAAAAACCCGTACACAATAAACATTAAAATAAAAACTATAAAAACATGAAAACTTATAAAAACCAAAAAAAACTTAAAACCTAAAAATACATAAAACCCCTAAAGCCATAAAAAAAACTATCAAAAAACCCTTAAAAACCAAAAAAACATAAAAACCTAAAACCAAAAACCCAAGAAAACATTAAAAAACCTAAAAAAATTAAAACCAAAAAAACTTAAAAACAAAATACCAATAAACTAAAAACTCT
>OY728135.1:878900983-878929880 GCA_963277665.1 Viscum album
AACATTCCATTTGTCATTTCATCCCCTCAAATTTTTAATAAAGAGGCAATTCAACATTAAATAATAATAAATTTAATTTAATTAATTGTATGAAATATATTTTATATTTAAATGAATCTCCAATTCACTAGGACATATATTATAGTTCTAAAAATAATTTCAGAACCTTCCCACTAAACTCGATGGAGTTTAATCTTATTCTAGTACGTGTGTTGAAAACTTTTTCCCTTAAAATGTGTAAATTTAACATTTGGAATGTTTGGTTATCAAATTCATGCTAAAAATGTCAATCTAAGCTCTTTTTGGGTGGTAATCCAGCGTAAAAAATGATAGTTTTTTCATTTCATTTTATTTTATTTTTATGTATTGCGATGATTTAAGAAAAGTAAATATATATATAAAATATTCTTTTAATCTCATTTTATTATTCATTATTAATTTTCTATTCTAAATTTCATTCTTCTATGTAATATATATTTATTTTCTGTGTGTATTTACATTTTTTCATTCAATCAATTATGAAATAAAAGAAAAAGATAAAAGGGATAAGGATAAAAATAATATATATATATATATATATTTCTATAACATGTATACCCATCATGTCAAACGTGGACATGACAAGATGACAACTCTTGACTCAGGAGAGAGAGAGTTTCAAATTCAATCCATTAACCGATAGGGTACCCTGAATCCCATTTCATATATATATATATATATATATATATATATACAGACAGAAAAAAACAAAAATAATGGAATGATAAAAATATTTTTGTGTAAATATAAATTTACTAAAGGGAAGAACAAAATTCAATGATAGAGAAACCTGCCACAAGGCTCGAACCTACAACCTCCCAATTATAGTGGATCACACCATCCAGTGAACTATAACCTTCCTTGCTCCCATAGTCGATCATATATATATTTACACACACATATAGAAACTTATATATATATTTATGAAAATTAATATATTAAAAAATGGATCATCATATGTCATTGTGAATACCCGATCACAAATAAGAAGGCCACAACACTCAAAACCAAGATAGAAGGGAGATATGGGAGTGCACCTTCTACCGAACTATAACAAATAGTGATGCCTTATTCCTCTATTTATGTATATATATTTTTATATTTAATAGTTTATATATACATATATATCAATATATCTATATTATTATATTTCTCATTTAACTCAATTTTTTTCAGGCATGGTAATATAAAACGGCACACTATTCCATATCTTTTTAATATATTTTGTTTTTTATTAAGGGAACCACTCAGGGTTTCCATGGTTTCTTTTTGGTATGTGTATGATTAGCAGATACTAATGAAGTTGATGTATTTTCTGGAAAATCACATTTCTTCCTAGTGTACAAACATAATACGTCATCATTGATGAGGTGATTGCAAGTATGACATATTTCAAGGAGTAATGAAGAGTTTCATGATATTCAACTTCAACATCCATGTAATATTTTTTAATGTTTATTTTATTAATTTACTTTCACAAAACCAATCTACTACATATACAACCTTTTTAATTTTATTTTAATTAATAATTTGGTTCAGGGTAATTTTTAATTGGGCGGTTAAAACAATAAAATACATTTGTTTTAGTTTTCTGTAAAAAAATAAGAAATAAAAAAATAAAAAAAATAAAAAATATTTAATTGAAAAAGTTTACTAATGGAAAATAAAATTTATTTAACCGTTTAGGTGATATTATATTTTTAAATCATTGAAAATGAATTTTAAAAAATTTAACTTGCTTTCTTTATGATTTTCACAATTTTTTTAATGAGAATAGATTTTTGAAAGTACCTTTGTTTGATTAACTATTAACATTTTCATCATATTAAATTGAAATATAAATATATACATCATTTGGATTTGGGGTTTATTAGATAGATTTCATTATGTCCCATAACAAATTGTATATGTTTAGTGATCATTTTAATTTTAACATGAGTATTCAAAAAACACCAGAAAGTGTAAATAATAAATAATAAATTTGTATATAAGGAAATAGATTGAAAAAATACCTATTTTTAAGAACATAATGATCATGACTATAGAGTCTTCTAGACCATAATTGGTTATTCTATATCTATTTTTTGAGGTTTTATTTTTCTATAGAGTGATTTAAATCAATATGTTTACTAAGTATATGACATTCATTTAGTTCCCTAAGGCCTTTTATCCTGGGAGTCACTAAAAAGGTATCGCTATGTGAGAGGATGCAATTAAATGAAATTTAAACAATTAAGGAAAAATAAAACAATTAAAATGAAAAAAAAATGAAAACTCATCTTAGTATTAAAATATGACTCCACCTATAAATTCCTTCACTTTAATCTTTTATATAAATGAACACCCCATGTCTACTATAATGAACAACACATGATTATGCTTTATGTACACATGATGAATTGTGATGATGAATTTGGAAAAAGGAATGGTAATGGTATGGGTATATGTTTTTGGACCTCTTGTGTTTTTAATTATTCTTAATGGTTTCCTAATTTTTTTAAGTCAGGTCAAAATGTTAAGAATCATATGTTAAAATGTTCATGGAAATGGGAAATTAATTTTCATATATTTGAGATTATTTTTCTATGGGAATTGATAAAATAATATTAGGGATTTCATTGTCTACTAAAACATGAAAATATTATTTATATTAAAAAATTTAGGCTATTCAAAGGCCATAAATAATGGAACTAGAGAATTTTTCATTTTGAACATCATTTTTTAACTTTTTTTAATTCCTTCTCAAATGCATTAACACATCATAAAATTTTTTATCTTTATTTCAAAAACCTAATGTTTTTATTTTAATTTAAAATTTTATTTTCAGGTCTCCCATGTTATGAGGAGAATTAATTATTTCTATACATATTGGTGATTCATATGAGGTGATGATTAAAGTAGTCCGTGAATCTTGAGAATTATTGGTGATGTGGTCTGGAAACTAGTCCAATAAATATAATATAAATTCCATAAAACAATATAAATGATACTGTTATTTAATATGTTGATAGTTATCATCCATATTAATACATAATTAAGTATTTTCCAAGGATAATTTTGTGTTTTGAATAGAGTTTCTCCTGAAGAAAATTGAATATAATATTCAAGGATATATTCTATAGTCCAAAATGAAAACCCACCATTTACAACATATATCCTTAATAAAATTAAATTAACCTAAAGGTTTAGGGTATGATATTTTAATTCCAATCATTATAGTTATTCTTCTATGACCAACCCAAATATCGTTCTTGTGAAGTACTTTTGGGTGTATCTGTCTGAAGCAAGCAAGATGGATCCCATTTGAGGTTAAGGGTGTTAAGGTCAGCATTCCATAAACAACCCACCACCCTGGACCTTGCATAATAAATTGTTTTAATTATAATATAGGAGGTTAAACCATTGGCTTACCAAATTTATATATAAGGTCAATGATTTGAATAACTAAAAAAGATGATGTATGTGATATCAATTTTAATGTTATATTGTAGTTTTATCTTCAATTCTTTTTCTTTATTGTTTGTTGTTCAAAATACATTATTTTTTATAAAAGTTTATTATAAATATTATTTTCATTTATTCCTTTTGACAAATTGACACTATCTTCTGATAGTTTGAATTTATTGAGACAAAAAATTGTTAAATCTTTCACACAATGATAGATTTTTTGTTATTTTGTTGTTCCCCTTCGTCAAATATTCCCCTTTGAGACTACCTCCATATTTTATTGATGGAATTTAATTAATATATTAATTTCTCTCAAGTAAATTTATCCATGGTATTTGAATTTGGTAGTAATATATTTTATTTTATGTTCATTTAACCTATAAATTTTTATTTTATTTTTGATTTCTGATCAACTATTTAATTTCATCTGCATCCTCACTAATTATAAAAATTAAATATTTATAGGGATGTTATAAACATAATACTTTGAGTGATAATGAAATTTATCCTATATTTGTTTTAGGTTATTATCCATGGAATTTAAAGGATAATAACTTAGTGAATGATGTGGGGTCTTATCTCATTTATGGTATAATTCATAAATTATTGAAAAACAAATTAGCTAAAAAATAAATTAATCCAATCCAACCATTGTAATAATATAATATCATACTATGTAAACAATTTTATTTTACTTTTGTCACTTTCTGATATTTTCATCCAGTAATATCAAAAACAAATTACACTTTGTAATCAATATATCTTTTAAAATTATTTCTTTGAAGGTTCATTCTCTTGTCTCTTATGATTCAACCACTACCTCTACTAAAACAACCACAATAAATTAAATTTAGAAAGGGCCATTATGTGTCCCATTTTATGGTGTTCAAAAATATTGGTATTACATAAAAGATTATAGTGGGATGTTACAAATATTAACCATACCATACTAAAAATGGTTGAATATTCCAATAGATTTCATCATCGTTCTTCCACATATATCTAAAAGGAATAATGATATTTTGGTTTTAGATAATTTACCTATTAAATAATTGAATTTTTGAAAAATCAAATAATATTTATAATTTTCCATCTTACTTAGTTATATATTTTTGAAGTTCTGAGATTACATGGACTACCACTCTCAATCGTCTCTGAATAGGATCTAAGGGTTACATTGAGGTTCCATAGAAACTTTTAGTGGGATATAAATACCGATTTGAGTTATGATACATATTACCATCCTATGAAATATTTTTCATTTAAACAGGACCATTAAAACTCTAGAATAAATGATGATATATTTCACGATGAATTATAAAGGTAATTGTGATAACCATCTTCCATTGGTAAATTTTTCATACAAAAATAGATTTCTATCAAGAATTAAAATTGAACATAATTAAGACCTATATTTAAGAAATTTTATAACATCAATGTGTTCGGATTGATTTTGAGGGAAAAAAGCTATTAGGATTCTATCTGGTTGAGGAAACAGTATAGAATGTTTAAAGCATTCAAAAACACATATTGGAAGCACAGATATGATAAATAGTTATGTTTACAATCATTGGTGATTTTTAAATTTTTAGGTAAGGGATAAAATATTTCTAGGAATGTGTACATGTAATATGGTTATGATATTTTTCAATTAGGGGAATATGATACCATGATTTTTTATGCCCTTCAAAATTATTGACATTTTCAAGATGATATTTAATCATTTGGCACTTCCATAAAAAAATATTTGAAGTTCATGATGTGTTACATATATCTATTTTAAAAAATTAGGTTCTCAATATTTCACATGTATTGAAATAATAAGTTGTATTCCTAGAGAAATATTTTTCTTGTGGGGAATATTGATGGAAATTCATGATCATAATGGGAATATTTTATAACACAAGACAACTCATATGGGAAATGTTTTATAGGGAAATTAAAAAATTGAATAATTTACATGGTAATCTAAGGAAGTGATGAGGTAATATAATCTTTATTTTTTTGTATTTAAGTGATGGAATTTAAATGGTGAAAAAATTATAAGTGGGCAGAATTTAAAAACTAATTGTTTATGATATATTCCCCTTTAAATAAGTTTTTATAGCATCATATCCATGGAAAACCATGTTTAAATTAACCATGAAAAGATATTAATATATTATTATATTATAATTACCATATTTTTGAATTCATCATGACAATATTAATTTTTTTTGCAATTTTATGATTTTTCTAAAAAGATATATTTTTTCAATGAATAGTAAAACTTTTGATATTTGTAAAACATTAATTTCTTTTAATTGGAAAACTGATAGCCACAAATTTATTTGAATTCAATATTAAATAAAAATAACCCCCCTTTAGTAATAAATAATATAATTATTTACATTTTAATTGTTATTATAACTAATATTTTAAGAAGCCTTTCTGGACTTCAACATTGATTTTTTTCAGAAACCCATTTTCATCATATTTTGTTGGTTTATATTTAAATTAACTTCTTGCACTTGAATGAACTTAATAATAAAAAAATTATTCCATATTTGGAGTTAATATGGTCAAATTATGAAAAATATACCCATTTATATTTCATTATGAATAGTAAGTGATGTAAAATTAATCACATTGGTAATGGGTAAGTGAGGTTATTAAGGTTGAAAATAATGTGATAAAGCATTCAAATTATATCCAACTCTTAATTAATTTACTTTTATGAGTATAATTGAACTATAATCGTTAAAAATTATAAAATATTACCATTTTTTCATTTATATTTTAATATAACAAATATAACATTTATATAATTTTTAAATTCAAATAATACATTATCTTACTTTTAAAATATATAATATTTTTTGACAGGTATAGAAACAACTAATGTTTCATACTAGATTTTTATTTTAAATAATACTTTTTTTATCAAATTTTTTTACTTTTTATTTTTTTTGTTGAATAATTAACTAAAATTAGTATGCAATGGAGATATAATATATATTAAATTAATAGAAAATTATAATAAGTTATTTTAAAAATCATAAAAGTAATTTATATTAGATAAATTATAGTCTTCCATGAATTTATTAATACATGTTAAAGGTTATATATGTTTGAATAGTTTATATTTTAATTCCTTCTTTGTATTAATTGACTTATAGAAAAATTAGTTAAATGATACCCAAATGACATTAAATAAATTTTATAATAAATTAAAAATTATTAAATGATTTCAAATTTATAAAAATATTATATTATTCCATGTTAATGTGATATGAGTTCAAAACAAAGTCCTAGTCCCTTTATGAGTCAATTTTCTTATTATAGTTACATTCTTTACCCATAAAGGTTTAAATACTTTAGTATTGTAGTAATTATCAAAAGGGTTAGTTGAGGGTTAAAACATAAAATGTCCTAAAAATAGCAAAAAAAATGGTCAATTTTTTTATATTAGAGGATTTAAGCTCATATTAATATTACATTCTAATTATATAAATTTGAAGCAATTTTTAAATTGAATGTTTCATATTGATATTATGAATTATGAAATTCCATGAATGCCCCTCCTTGAACTAATTAAAGGACATAACTTATCCACTTTATCACTCTAATTCTAGCATTATATCTTAACCAAAATATAATCATTTCACTTCTATACATATTTACATAATTTCTATATGTTTTGGTCTTCCCAGAAGACCATCTTTATGTAGTGTAATAGGATATCTAAAGAAAATATCTTAAAGAACTGTTGATCTGGTTTCATAAATCATTCATTTTTAATATTTCATATATTTAATGTTAATTTTTATTAACCATTCTAAAAAATACTAAAATTTCCCAAATATATGTATATGTTATTATAACTATGGTATAACCATTTTCTATCTATTACCCATCATTTGGAAAAAAACATCACTCGTGTGTGTATGCATCTTTTCATCTCCAAACAGTGGTGTAATTTTTCTCTATTAAAACTATATGTGGATGGTTATAAAGATGTAAATTATGTATATATAGAATAATTATGAAATAATTGTTTTTAAAAAATTATTACACCTTATAAACTTTGTTACCTTTCTATCTATTAGAAAATCAAAATTTCACTCGTGGGTGCATTTGGATTTTCACCATTACGAAGTGATGTGACCTGTTTTTCATTTATATATAACAGGGATGGTAATAATGATATATTAAATGAATATATAAAGTATAGAAATTAATTTTTAAATATTATTTATTATTTACCTCCTTTTCATTCAATATATTATAAATTTAAAACAATGTTTATGCCTACGTATTGTGTACAATCACCATGAATGATATAAATTCATTTTTTATCTCTATATTTTATATCGGATTATATATATATGATGAATATGAAATATATATATTTTTAATAACATTATATATTTTATAGAAGCATGAAAAGGATTCAAAAACATGATTGCTGAATTAAAAAAGTCATGATAAAAAATTCAGTAAACATGAAAAATAATAATTTAAATTAATTTTTCTTAAAAAATGGTTGAAAAAAATGGATCACATATGATATTATATATATATATATATGGCTTTGAAATATGTTATAATAAATTAATATTTATTATACAAGAGGTTAGATCACCTATTATAGAATTCAAGATTTAGGTAATGGACTTCAACTTATTTTTCGTTCTATTACAGCATAAATATAATTATAAAACTATTTATTTTTATATTGTGTTTATATTTCCCATCACAGTATTTAACCTGAATATATTTTTAATCATATTGACTAATTTTTTAATACATGATTACTCTTCGAAGTACTTTTTATATTTTTATCAAACTTTTCATCTTGTCGGACGTCCAATCAAGAAAATTTTTGTTTAAAAGAAATGCTAGTATTATTTATTGTTTAATCATGTATATTTTTATTCCATGTCAATATTTTTTATTTTTATTACAAAATTTCTTTTTATTTACTCATAAAAAATTTTAAGTCATCAGTAAATTTTTAAAAGGATTGAAATTAATATTTCTAATGTTTTTAAAAAGGATTATTTTAAAATATATTTACAATGAGTAAAAATCTTTGTTTTGTTATCATATATGCCATTAATGGATTCTAGTTTAGTTGCAACTAGTTCAAGAAATTTGGATAATTCTATATATTTTCAAATGTTTTATAATTAAAAATATTTTATGAAATATTATTTTAATGACAAAAATCCATTTTATTCTACTCTCCAAAACAAATGAATTTATTATAAATCTATCATTTTAGCTGAATTTAAGGTCATATTTTATTTATTATTAATTTTTTGGCCATTTACATTCTCTCAAAACATTCATTATATTATGATATGTTTTCATTGGTAATTATCTTTATCATAAATATCAATCCTTAATATTATTATTTCCAAAACTGTAAATAATTTATACATATGGTATTTTACTATAAATGTTATTTGATTGGTTGAGGAAAAATTGATAAAAAATTATTCTTTACTCAATATATATTTTTATTGATAATAAATATTTATTATTATTTTAATAGATCATTCAATATATTGGGAATTCATTACACATGAATTAATGTGTGGGGACCAAAATAATATAGCCCAGTGATGTATTGAAAGGTCTCATGAATAAATCAATTGGGAAAACTAATTTGTTTTTATGATTTATACCTAACAATCAATTAAAAAGTCTTAGAACACAGCTTTGGTAGTACATATATGTTGGTGTTTGAGATTATAAGATCAGAAATTATGAAATTTTTTCATTTAGAATTTAGTTATAATTATACATGAGATTACTGCATTAATATTATGAATTCATATATTTTGTTCCCATGTTATTGATAAAATTTAATTTGTTTGAGTCATTTACCTAGCCTTATAGATTATACCTGATTTACTTTGGATATATTTTATTGTAAGTAACAATTTCATTAAATCTGACATCACCCATAATTTTTTTCTATTTCTGGGATATTAAGAAGGATATTATGAATAATATAAAGGATTTATTATATTTTATTTTATACTATGTATTTTACATTTCCAATGTAATATGGGAATTATGTTTCTATTTGGAATTTCAAGACTACTAGACAAATTAGTCCTTTAGTATGTGATCCTTTGTATATTATACTAATACAATATGTTAGATGCCATATAATTGTTATTGGATTCTAGGGTTCTATAGAAATCCTTACCTTAACTCTTTATATCCACCAAATTCCATTATGTCCTGTGATGAATTCCCTTTTTCACAAAACATGTTGCTTCAAAAGGAAGGATATATGATTCCATTTTGCAAAATGAGACTACCAGATGTCCAAAAAATATATTGAAGCTAAAAATGGATATATATTAAAAAACCCTTTTATGTAAAATATTAATTTTTATGGGGTATAGGTGGTATCATTTTATAAGTGAATTTTGATTGTAATTTCTATAAATAGTCATTCCCCAAGGTGTAAAGTTGGAATTGGAACTATGAATATGGATGAAATTTAGAGAATACTTGATATCAGGATATAGTCCACTTATCCATACAATTTCGAGATAATTATTAATGATATTTTAGGTCTTTACTACTTATTTGAAACATTTTACATTATTTTACCATAACCATACTAACTCAATTTTTACCGAGGTTAATTATATTTATCTCTAAATGACAATTTTAACATATTACCCTATTTTGAAATTATTTTTAAAAATTATGATTCCATTTATCCTATTTAAAATTTCTAAATTTGGGAAATTTAACTTTAAAATGAAAACATAATATATATATATAAGGGCATTTATTATAGAAAAATGACTTTTGATCATTGGGTAATCTTAAACCTATTTCATTTTGATTAATAATTAAATTAGGGATAATATATTTTTTTATAAATTGAATTATTTAATTATACTCATCATATAAACATTATTAATAAAATTTATTAAGGTAAAAAATACCAAATAAAATTAAAAATTATTCATTGAGAAATATTTATTTTTTTCAATAAATGATTTTTATCAAATCTCCTTCAAATTAATTATATGTCATATAAAAATAAATTTTCATCAATGAATATGTATTAAAATCATCCATTTAATTTTATAAATATATCAAATGATTATTTAATAATAATAATAATAACTTAAATAATATTATTAAATGTATAATAAGATATTTTTATAATAAAATATTTTATTTCAATGTTATTTTTTCGTTATAATGTTATTCACTATTTTTGATTTATATTATTTTCAATTTATTACTTATAATTACACAACAGGAATATTCTTGTAGTATATACATATATGTAATTACCATATATCCAGATAAAATATTTATTTTTACAATATATCCAATAAATATATTTCCAATAAACATATATATATATAATTGTTAGATTTCATTTCAATATATAGCCGTAGAAAGATCAATGAAATAATGTATCGCACTCATTTACTTCCCCCACAAAATGAGTATTATATTTATAATTATTTTCCTTATTTATAATATTTTAATCTAAATTATGATCTTCCTACAAAAATATGAGAATAAAGGTTTTTTATCATAGTATTTTTACTTACATGTGATTTTATTCCTATTGTATTTTCTTCAAGGATGTTTCATATTATATTCTCATAGTGTATTTTTCTTCATTTGATATTGTAATTTTTTATATCAATATAATTTATTACGGTCCTTTTAAATAGGTGTTGCATTTGAAACAAGATGTTTAACTATTCTTTTAATTAATGAAAACAATACATTTAAATTCATATGAAGTTATAGAATACACCACTTGATTAGTACATTGATTGTGATGTGATACATTATGTTGGGAAGTTCACATATGTATTATTAATATATATCATGATATTTCGATATAGTGCTAGTGGCCTGAGATGAAGTAGTAAATAATGGGGTCTGTTTCATGAAATTGTGCTTATCTTTGGGTAAACTCTAAGAATCAATAACATTTATTTCTTCTTCATTCATTAACCATTCCCATGATGAAGGGGGATGTTGTGAGTATGGAATTTGGGATTGGAATTTTGAGGCCAACTCATTCCATTTATGTTTATGGGTTTTCATGGATCATTTGATGAAAGTATCATATTTCTTATTGATCAGAGAGACCCATTTCATTGATGAGTTTCTTAGGATAAATGTATGAGATATATTAAATCATTACTAGGAACATTGGTGGATTTTATCTGAATGAGATTCCCTATTTATTTCATGTTTATCACAGGGGATATTGAAGTTACTTGATATGAGGGTTCACTTTAGCACTGCATAACATCCTCAGGTTAATGAGATTCCTAATCATACCATCTAGGTGTTAGAGGAAATGTTGATAACACACGTAACTGATTACAGATGTCTATAGTATTACCATATAGAGCCTATAGATATTTCATCTATCAAAAGTTATTACGCTTCTATATAGAGGGTATATTATAAGGAATTATATGGAAGACTATTTCAATTAGCTATGTACTAGTTACGTGATTGGGAGTTAGTAGTTATCGGCCCGAGTCTTGTGTTTGAGATGTCTAAGGATGCTTGATTTATAGAGAAATCATTAAAGAACATGCATATATCACATAGTGATAGGTGATTACTTTTGATATTATTATAGGAGGTGAAAATACATTTTTATGAGTGTCATGTCATTTAAGATAAATTCATATTCAATGGTAGAGGAATAATTTTCCAATGTTTTATTAGGACACTTAATATTTTATAAATTATTTATACTATTTAATATATGTTTTTTATTCATCAGATAAATAGATCTATGAATAATTTCAATCACATATCTCGGATTTGGAGATACCATCCAAAGCCTTATGATGCGATCAATTCTGGTGAAATAGATAGGTATCAAGATGTGTGATTATAACATAAATCAAAATGGGGAGAACATATTACTATCATTTCTCAAAGATTCTTTGTGTATATCTTAGGGAAAAAAACTATATGGTGGGTTATAGTAATAATTCTAATCCATATAAATAAAAACTTTAATATAATTTTCATCAAAAAAGTGTTTTTAATGTATTATGAGTATAGGAGGTGGTTGAGGATTAAGATCCAATTTCAGTATAATTGTCTAGGTGTTAGACATATATCATTTAATAGAGGCCACTGAGCACCTGATGGACTGATATCGATTACATAACATAAGAATAAGGGGATTCTCACCTCTAGGTGGTCCAATAGGTTTCCAATGACCTTGTATAGGGTAACTGGTTCCTTCTCTGTACATAGTAGTGGGACAATAGGTACTCAAGTTCTTCTTGAATTTTTTTTAAAAACAATTAATTAATTATGTTCATTGTTATTTAATTAAAATTTTAACACACCCTATACCAATATCATTTGAAATTTAATAGTTACATCTCCCCCTCTCTATATCAACCTTCGTATCCCACTTAAATTGGTATATCTCCATAATTTGGTATCAGAATAACAAGTCATCTGTTATGGGAGATTGCTTTGACTAAGTCAAACATTACACTTGAGCCACATTACTATTTGCCATTTTTTCACTCCACATTATCATTAGTTGAAATTACCTATATTTACATTTATATATTTTTTTAGTTTCACATATTTAAGGTCGAATCATCTAGGAATATTGGATGGGAAGGACCCTACTTTTCCTAGTTAGGTGGTTCCTCTCATTCCAATGATAAATTTTACATTCATAAAATGTTTTATTTGAAATGTGGAAAATTTAAAATTATGTTATATGATCTAAATATGAATTAAATTGGTTTCCTCATTTCCTATGGTATGAGTGGATCTCAGGATGGCCATGAGTTGTATGAAAGAGGTGTTTGTTATAATTTTTGGCCACCAGAAACGAACAATTAAATGAATTTGAGTTTGAACCAAGGAAATTTCTCTTGGGATGGGATCCTAAGGTATAAAATTTACCTCTGGAACATAGTGTAGATTAATAGAAAATTCTTAGGATTAAATTTTTAAGAATTTTCTAGGATATGGGTGAACAAGATTATGTATAATATATTATCTTATGTTTATGTTACAAAATATATTCAGTAATATGTTTAATAATTATTGATGATTTATTTTATATTTACATGATAAATCACTAATAATAATGGATTATTGTAATATTATGGGGCCATATTAAGTAAAATTTGATTAAATATTTTATCTCATATACACTTACAATGTTTTGGTACTTAAGCCACTTGATATGAGCCAATTATCCATTATTCACTATGTCATCAATGAAATGGTGGAACCAAATCCAATTTTGATATCGTACTATTAGTTTATCATCCACTTAAGGATTACTAATGGTTGATAATGGTATACATTTGTTATGAATCCCAAGGGTGCATCATATACTTTATTGCCTATTCTGGTGGTATTCTGTCCACCTAAGATGTGATTATAGTGTTGTATCATCGAATGGTTATGGGATTTTAGTGGTGAATCATCCACATAGAGGATGTTATTGGAAGTTCATCATCCTATAATGGATGTTATCTCAGTGGGGCTTCATATACATTGATACTTTTGATTATTGTACATTTTCAACTAATTTGAGATGTTTTGGTGGGTTTTTATTCACCTAATTTGTTAAATTGTGGTATATCATGACCCTAATTGTAGATAGTGGTGGTGTATCATCCACTAGGGATTGATGATGACTCCTTTAATAGGATATTTCATATTCATCATTGACATTGGATTTGTGATGGATAATTCACTTGGAAGAATTGTAATAGTGACACATCATTCACTTAGAATATTCAATGGAAATGGATCATTCCCATAGATCATTATATGTGAAGGGGTATATCATTCATCATAAAAATGTGACCGTGGGCATATCATCCCATTTTAACACATTTTGATTTAGGGACATTCACATGTGGTTTGATGGGAGTACTCCATGATGTGATGGGTCAATATATTTATTTAATATTTTATAAATTCATATTAAACATGATCATGTATTTTTTAGACTAATTAGGGACACCATTGGTGGTTGATAATTGATTTGTACTCACACACTACACAAAATCTAGGATTCTTTAACAGAATTCATGTTTCATGACCCAGGTATGGGAAGGGGGACTACTACATTAGGGGGATTAGTTAGTGGATATTGGTTGTGGACTGGATGTGGGACAAGGAAATTGATCATGTGTATATTTTGGTGATGTATCAATTAATTTTTATTATTAATGGAGTAAATTGTACATAATATTCCCATGGGAGATCTTTCTTATTTTGTAATAAATAAATATCATATATAAATCTTTTTTTCTAAAACATTATGTTAATAGTTATTATTTTGTGGAACTTATATGTGTTCTTTACGTTATGCTTCTATTTTATTGTGATTCCTACTTCTTGAATCAGTTTCTATTTATTTTTATAATTATATATACCTAATGGAATATTTTTCCTACATATTATATATCAATACTCACCACTAGTTGGTAACCTTTATCATTCATGGAGGTGTGCATGAGGTATGTGGTGACTCACTTATGTCATAATGGAGGTGAACTTGAAATATGATATTGAAAATTAAATGAATAGAATATTTTGAATTATTATTGGTGAAAATTATATTGTTAAATTTTTGAAAAAAAATTATAATATTATATAGAAAATGTGATGTATAATCATAGTTTTTTAGAAAATATATTTATAAAATATTTTAAATGATTTTCATATGATAATTTATATTCATTAGTTTTTTGTTGATATTATTTTTATAGATAATATTGAACATCATTTTGGACTTATGTTGAGTGATACATTTGAATTCAAATTCCATTTGAAAAATATATATAAGATCTTGAATTCCATTTTTATTCAACATCTCAATATATTATCTATAACTAGAATAATTTAAAATAATTATGAAATGTATAGAATATACTAGAATATGGGATATGTGGAAAATTTTTAATAGAATAAATATCCAAATTAATTTTTATTTGTTTTTAAGTGATGTAGTTTAAATCCTTATAAAAATTTGTGTTGATGTTTGAAATGTAATTTACCACCCTATATTCAATATGAGTCCAGAAAATTATTGATCAGATAAAATGGTATAGAACATTTTATAATAATTATATATATATTATCTATTTTAAAACTCAAATAGTTAATTTTAATTTATAATATATTGATTAAAACATTTTTTTTCTGTTTTAAAATATGATTTTGGGTTCAAATAAAATATCATTACCCCCTATAATATAGATATCTAAAATGATATAGTCTTGTGAGTTTTGGTTCTTGATAACCAAATTAGGTAGTATCATTTGATTACAATATAATTTATATGGAGGGTTATAAATATTCATTTCATTCCATAATAGATGTATCACATCTTCATACATTAATAACATTGTAACGTCCATTATTTATAATATCAAATGGTTATAAATATTCTCAGTTATAATGTTAATATCAAGATACTATGAAAAAAATATTAAAATATGTACTATATTAGATATATATATATTATTTATAGTATATAGATGGTGTATGAAAATCATGTTAATTGAGATCATATGCATTGATACATATTCTCAAGAAGTTTGTAATTTGTGATACCAAATTGAGGAGGTGATTGTGAGTACTGATCATCCAAAAGGAATAAAACATATTTTGAGTGTCATTGGATGCTCTTATCTAAAAATGATTTTATTTTTCTCTAAATGTGAGAAAAAATCAACATTTGTCAATTTATATTTTATTTTTATGGATGATGATTTTTGTGGTAGTTTTTTTATGGAGAGGTAGAATTTATCATGCACACTGTTAGTGGCATGACATTGATTGAATTATCATAATTGTATTTTTAACATACAGATAATGGAAATAATTATATTTGGACACATTTCTGGGATGGTAGTCGATTGAATAAATACATGTCTGTGGTAGATAGATTCATGTCAATACCATATATTCAATAAAGATTAATAAATAATTAATGGATGATGGAACAAATTATATATCATTCATTATATTATATTAAAATACAATGAGATTTTATAACAACTGAAATATTTATTTAACACTTAAAAATAATTTATTACATACAATATTCACATGATACTGCATAGAAGATCGATATGCCTTATGTATTTGGGGATGAAGAACATTACACTATACTCAAAACATGAAATACACAACATTATTGAAAACGTCTTTTACATTAGCACACACATTCCTTCAAAATTAGCATTCCATGGGATAACCTAAGGTCACACATAAGAAATGTGTGTTCTATAAATACCATTAAGGGAGTAAACAATGAATAACATGAAGAATAATTCCAATATTAGGAAATAGGCATATCAAGGGATCATAAGAGAGACATGAACATAATGTCTTAACATTGAAATATTGTCATAAAATTAAAATGTGGAAACAAAATTTAACTTGAAAATAACATGATCCAAGGCTCATTGCACTTGGATCATGAGGTAACCCTCATCTAAATTGAATTATAACGAGTGAAACCTCTTTGAAATTGATTTATAATGATACTAATTTCTACACAATGAATTGTAACACTATCATAGTTCACATTTCTTAATCATTTCACTTCATGCATAAGTGTTCCACATGGATCACATAACATGGATTCATTAAACATAATCATTAATGAAACGTTAATGAAATGTGTAATTAATACCTGAAAACCAATAATAAATATGTAAATGTTCATAATGATTACTAAACTTGATAGATAAATGGGCATTGTATTCACTACAAAATGACTTTTTCTTGGGAAATCACTGTACAATTTCTGTAGCATAATAACGTGACATAAGAATTCATAAAAATGGTTGATGAAAGCTAAAGCAGTATCTCTTCATATTTACCTAAAAGTTTCATCAAGGGGGTCATATATATAAATTACCCATCATATTTAATGTTATTTATATGCATAATATAAAAGAATTTTTTGAATGTAAATGTTGAGAGAGAAATACCATATGGGATTTTGGCATGGTTACGAGTGTACTTGGGAGGAATTAATGAGAGTGATATGGGTCTCTCATCATTCAAGAATAAAGATGACAATATGGGGGTGTTTTGAAATCATACCGAAAAATTTATATCTGAAAATAAAATGGCACAACAATATATTGAAATTTGGACAAAATTGAGAAATGAAGAAATCCCTTACTAGGAAGTGTGATCCAAAATTCTTGGTAGTGGATTTAGAGAGGATTATTGGGTTTGTAGGGAACCTTAGAGGGATTTTATAGAGTTAAGGGAAGAGTATAGATGAGATAAATGGGGTTTATATGACTATACGTGGGAGCATGGGTGGGTTTAAATTGGAAAAGGGAGGGAATTCTTTATTATTTTGGTTTTGGACACTACAGATAAATCTAATCAAATCCAAAATCCAACCCATGGGGTTTCCCATGTATTATTCAAAAGGGGAGTGGAAAACATAATTTTATAATTCCAATGGCCGAAAATATTGAAATATTTTTCTTGTTTATGTGGAGGTGATTCACACTCTTAAGGAAATCATTTTAAAATGCTAAAATGTTTTATAAGTCCTAGAGGGTTCACTATGGTTTTGTAAAAAAAATAAACCAACCTAAAATCACATTATTTTAAATTTAAAACACGTAGAGTGTAAAAATACCATTTATAGTATTTTATTACATCACTATTAGGTCATTATGATGTCATAAAATGCATGATATATTTAAACAGTATTTAATTGTTACCCAAAAATTTGACAATCTCGAAAGATTATGAAAAATTCACCATTGGAAAATTTCAACTTCATGATTCCAAAAATAATATTAATTTTACCAAAATAATTTTATTAATATATGAATTTTTACTTTTAAAATAATAATTGACATTTATAAAAAATTATTGTGTTTATACAAAAACAGATGTCTAGCCACCGATGCTGATGACCTACCGATCACTTGACTCACCGATAGTCATAAACAGCTGTTTGAATTGCTTTATCTTTATTTAATCTAACCAATGGTCATATTAGGTATATTTTAATGCTCTGCCATTTATTTAATGAAGGTTGTTGGATTTCAGGGAACCATACCTCGTACCTGCATATAGAAATCATTTTTTTTGCTGGAGCTCGTGCCATAAATACAAGAAGTCCCTGTTGGTACAAAAACATGATGAGACACATATGAGTGCAATGAGTGGTGGATGAGATAGTTATAGAAGACACAGAAGCTCATACACACTCAATATTACTCAAGAAGAGTTCTGTACATTCATGAGGACATTGAAGAACTCCATCGACTACATTTTTTACTATCTCTAAACCTGGATGCCAAGCAGACGAAACTATGTTTTTCAGACAAAAAACAAAAGAGGACTCAGAACCATTTTTGATCAAACTCAAGGAGTCCAAAGCTTCACTGCAATCACTAGAGCCATTTCTAAACTCTACATCTCTTCTCTGTGATTCATTATTTTACATTTCGAGCAGTGTGTGTTATCTACTGTATTTAACACACACACTGTCTCCTGGACTTTAACTTGAGGATCTGTAAATTTTCACTCAATCTCTTACATCTTTTATTTCTCACTGGGATAGTGTTAGAGGTCATGTGTGACCTGGACAGCTAGTTGTTGTGGTTTTGTTTCCCATGAATAACAGTGGTAGAGGTCTTGGACCTGGATAGTTGTAAACTATTGTGAACCCCGATCCAGGGAGTGGATCACATTTATATATAGTTTTGAGAGGAATAAGTCTCGTCTTGAGACTGAACCTCTTGGTTATATCTGTTGTGCTATTTCTTTCAAAGTAATTTTTTTTATTCCGCCGCTAATTACTTTACAACCAAAACTGTTTTAAAGTCACTTTGATAATTAAACTCGCAAGTGTTTATTTTAATTGTAAATCAGTAAGTTAGTTTCAAAATTTAATCAATTATTCTATTTTGATTAACTAGGAAATAATCAATCCTTTCAGAACCTAACAGAACCTTTATTTTATATAAATTCACTACAGTTTAATTCAGTATTTTATTTGGGGGATTTTAAGACAAAGATTTTAAATAGAAATTTTAATTGGAACTCAATTCACCCACCTCTTGAGTATCCACTCTGACCAACATTTGGTATCAAATGATTTAAAATATTTTCTAAATTCCTCCTTCTTTAATAGTGATTTTACTTGTATTTTAATGTTCTTAAAATTTCTGTTATTTCTAAAAAAAATTGTCTCCTTAAAATATTTTCATTAAGTAAGCTATCATGGATAATAGACTTGAAGGTGTTGCTACCAATAGACCACCATTTTTCAATGGCACTAACTATGCTCAGTTGAAAATCAAGATGAAAATTCTTTTAGAGAGCATTGGTTTTAATATTTGTAATGCTATAGAATCTGAATATAAAATTCCTATTACTGTTAGATCTACTTGGAATGAAGCTACTAAGACAGCCTACAATAATAATTGTAAACCCATGAATGCTCTGTACTGTGCTTTAGGAGATGATGAATTTAATAGAATATCTTCTTGTAAAACTGCTTATGAAATTTGGGATACCTTAGCTGTTTCTCATGAAGGAACAACTAATGTTAAGGAAATGAGACTGAACACTTATACTATTAAGTATGATAATTTTAAGATGAAGCATGATGAACCCATTTCTGAAATGTATCTCAGGTTCAACGAAATTGTCAACACAATGATCTCTCTGGGAAAGGATGTTCCATCAAAGGAATAAATTATGAGAATTCTGAGATGTCTACCAGAAATATGTAGAGGAACTTCTATCTCAATTAGAGAATCGTGTGATATAGGAGAACTTTTAGTCAAGGAACAAATTGTAAAGTTTATGATGTATGAAGAAGAACTTAAGGTGAACAATGAAGATGATGATGATCCAAGAAGGAAGTCGGTTGCTTTCAAGACTTCAACATCAAATAACAAGGATAAGTAGAAGCTCCAAGCTATAAATGAAAGTTCAAGCTGTGAAGACAGTGAAAGTGCTTCTGATAGTGATGTTGAGATGGCTCACATTGATAGAAGGTTTAAGATGTTATATCGGAAGAAGACTTTTTTCAGAAAATCAAATTATAAAGGTAAGTATGACAACAAGGGACATTTGAAAAAGGATTGGAAGAAATATGACAAATCAGATGAAGTTATCTGCTATGAGTGCAAAAGAAAGGGACACATAAAAGTAGACTGTCCAAAGTTGAAATACAAGAAGAAGTATGAATATAAGGAAAATAAGAATAAGAAATCCATGAAGGATACTTGGAGTCCTTCTGAGGATAGCTCCACTGAATCGGAAGTTTCTGAAACTGAACACAGAGATAAGGCAAACATGTGTTTTATAACAAACACTTATGAGGTAACAGCTGAAACTCCTGCTTTAAATTCTTATTATTCTAAAGATGATACTGACTCTGATAACATGTCAAAATCTGAACTATTTGAATATTGTGAAATGTTAGAACAAACTTGTAATGAGATGAAAGACAAATACAAAGGTTTAAAGAAACAGTATGCTTTAACTGTTAAACATAAATCTGATATTGATATTGAAATGGAAAAGAATGCTTAGTTGCTTAAAGAGAACACTGAGCTTAAATTATCTAATGTGAAACTTAAGAGAGACTTAGAAAAATTTACCAATGTCAAAGATACTCTAACTCAGATGCTAGGTAAGCAAATAGCACCTAGATACACTACTGGTATAGGATACCAACCTGGACAATGGAATATTACCAAAACTAGATTCATTCCTAAATCTGGAAAGAATGTAGCTAGTTCTATAACCTCATCTGCTTTAACTAGTTATATTCATTGTTATGGATATAATAAGGTTTATCTTTCAAAATCTGCTGACTCTAGAAATCTTATGAGACCCATTAGACAAATATGGGTACCTAAAGTTTTATTGGCTAACATGTCTTGACCCAAGAAGATCTGGGTACCAAAATCATTTCCTATCTAAATCTGTTTTGTAGGAAACCTGCTTAAAGAGCTCCTGTAGAAAGACTTGGTATTTGGACAATGGATGTTCAAGACATATGTCAGGATACTTCTCATGCTTCAAGAGTTTAGTAAAAGTTGATGGAGGCTTTGTCACTTTTGGTGATAACTGAAAAGGAAAAATCATCGTCTTTGGCCAGATTAGTATCACCGACTCAGTATTAATTTCTAATGTTTTATTTGTTGATGGAATTAAATAAAATTTGTTCAGTATTTCTCAGTTGTGTGATGATGGTTTTTATGTTAAATTTGAAAACGATTCTTGTAATGTTTTTAATTTTAAAAATGTTTTAGTGTTTTCTGCTTTAAGAAATGAAAATGTTTATGCTGTTGATTTAAATTCTTTAGATAAGAAGAATATTACTTGTTTAAATGGTTTTCATAAAGAGACTTGGCTTTGGCACAGAAGATTAGGACACTGCAATGTGCATTCACTTAGAAACAATTCTAGGAAGAACTTAGTTAGAGACCTACCCAAACTTGAATTTCTAGAAGACAAAGTTTGTAATCCCTGCCAAAAGGGAAAGCAACATAAACATTCTTTTAAATCAAAAAAAAAAATAAGTTTCAACTTCTCAACCTCTCGAGTTGGTTCACATGGATTTATTTGGACCTTCTAGAGTTTCTAGTTTAAATGGGAATCACTATGTCTATGTTCTTGTAGATGAATTTTCTATATATACTTGGGTATATTTTCTATCTCACAAAAGTGAAGCTTGTTCTTGCTTTGTAAAATATTCCAAGTCTATTGAAAACCTTAGTGGACTTAAAATTAAAACTCCGAGAAGTGATCATGGCCGTGAGTTTGAAAATCACGAGTTTGAATCTTACTGCTCACATAGTGGCTATAGTCACAATTTCTCTGCCCCTAGGACACCCCAACAGAATGGTGTAGTAGAAAAAAGGAATAGAACCCTACAATAAATTTCTAGGACTATTCTTAATGAGTATGACCTACTTGTTTATTTTTGGGTTGAAGCTGTAAATACAGCTTGTTATGTTATTAATAGTCTTGATTAGATCTGTTCTTAAGAGGACCCCTTATGAGTTGTATAACCATAGGAAACCTAAGGTTAACTACTTCAGAGTTTTTGGCTGCAAAGTCCTTACTCTTAATACTAAAGACAATCTTGACAAATTTTCATCCAAGAGTGATGAAGGAATTTTACAAGGTTACTCTGTTTCTAGTAAAACCTATAGAGTTTTCAATAAGAGAACTAAATGTGTGGAAGAATCTTTTCACATGAAATTTTATGAAACTGATCCACATTAACCTAAGAACTCTCTTGAAAATCTAGAAGATGATCTCTCTGTTTTGAACCTTAATGATAAAGGTAGTGGACCTGTAGTTAAAACATCCAGTTCTGGAAATTTTCTAAAACCTGCTTCTGTTGAACCTCAACCTGTAGATGAATCTGAAATCTCTAGCCCTAACATTTCTTGACCAACTAGAATTCTAAAGAACCATACTTTAGATGTTGTTGTAAGTAATTTAGATAGAGGAACACAGACTAGAGCTTCTCTAAGAAATCATGTTGAACATCAAGCTTTTGTTTCATAGTTAGAACCTAAAAATATCAATGATGCTATCAATGATGAATTTTGGGTAATGGCTATACAAGAAGAACTAAATCAATTTGAAAGAAACAATGTCTGACAATTAGTATAAAGACCTAAGGACACTATAACCATAGGCACAAAATGGGTGTTTATAATTAAAGTTGATGAATCTGGAAACATAATTAGAATCAAAGCTAGGCTATATGCACAAGGTTACTATCAAGAAGAAGGAATTGACTATGAGGAAACCTTTTCTCATATAGCTAGATTAGAGGCTATTAGGATCTTACTTGCCTATGCATCACATCTGAATTTCAAGTTATTTCAAGTTGATGTGAAAAGTGCTTTTTTAAATGGTTTTATTGTTAAAGATGTTTTTGTAGAACAACCACCTGGTTTCTCAAATCCTCATTTTCAAAATCATGTTTTTAAACATTCAAAAGCTTTATACGGTTTAAAAAAAGCTCCAAGAGCTTGGTATGAAAGACTTTCAAACTTTCTTATTTCAAAAGGATTTATAAAAGGAATAATTGATCCCACTCTTTTTATAAAAAGGATTTCAAAACATGTTTTAATAGTACAAATCTATGTTGATGATATTATTTTTGGATCTTCGAAAAATTCCTTATGTACTGATTTTTCAAAGGTTATGCAAAATGAGTTTGAAATGAGCTTAATGGGAGAGCTTAAGTATTTTCTTAGATTTCAAATATATCAAACTAAAGATGGTATTATTCTAAATCAAAGTAAATATAATAAGGATTTATTAAAACATTTTGGTTTGGATAGTATTAAGGGAAGAGATACACCTATGAGTACAACCTGTAAATTGGATATTGATGAAACTTGAAACCAGTGGATCAAACTAATTACAGATGTATGATTGGGAGTTTACTTTATCTTACTACTAGTCGTCCTGATATTATGTGTAGTGTATGTTTGTGTGCAAGATTTAAAGCTAACCCTAAAGAGTCACGCATACTTGCTCTTAAAAAGATTTTCAAATATCTTAAAAGTACTGCTAATTTGGGACTGTTTTACCCAAAAGGACAATCATTTGACCTAACTAGTTATTCGGATGCTGACTTTGCTGGATGTAAGCTAGATAGGAAGAGAACATCTAGAACATGTCATTTACCTGGAAAGTCCCTAGTATCATGGTGTAGTAAGAAAGAGAACTCAGTTGCATTGTCTACTGCTGAATCAGAATATATAGCTGCTGGTAGTTGCTGTGCACAGATTCTGTGGATGAAACACACTTTATTGGACTATGGATTTTATTTTAAACATGTTTCAATTAACTGTGACAACACTAGTGCTATCAACATATCTAAGAAACCTGTGTCTCACTCTAGGACTAAGCACATTGATGTCAGACATCACATTCAAGTAGATCATTATCAGAAAGGTGATATTTCACTAGAATTTATTTGTTCTAAACATTAATTAGCTGTTATTTTTACAAATCCTTTATTCTTTGAAAGAATAAATTTTATGAAACAAGATTTGTGTATGATCGATATGAGAAACCGATCTGTAAAACCGATCTGTGAAACTGATCTATGAAACCAATCTGTGAAACCGGTCTGTGAAAACGATCTATGAAACCGATCTGTGAAACTAATCGGTGAAACTTATCTCTGAAACCGATCAGTGAAACTGATCTGTGAAACAAATCAGTCAAACCGATCTATCTTTCTATTATGTTTTTTTATTATGTTGTAATTAATTAATTACTTTTATATTTATTATGGGAACCCTAAATGATGAAATAAATGATACGTGGCTATTTATATTTCCCCAAAACCATCGACCTTTCATTTCCCGCCAAGCCTTATATCCTCTATTCTCCTCTACTTTGAACCTTCGAACTCCTGCATTCCCCAGAATCATCAAATGGATAAGTAAAAGAGACCAAGAAAAGGATCAGACAGTCCTGTACCTTCAAATCGTGCTCGAGGAGAGTCGAGTAGTACCACTCAAAGATCATTAAATCTGAACCGGGAAACTCGGATTGTTTCTGTAGAAAAGGAAGTCAGTTCTACCTGGCATTTGACAAGTATGTTGTTGTTGTTACAAGTGTTAGATTCGCAAGGATGGAAATCCTGGTACTCAGATGACACTCGTGTATACTACCCAAAGCTAGTGCATGAGTTTTATATAAATATGAATGTTACTTTAGATGGTGTAGAGGCTTCCAGAATTTCTTCTGTAGTGAAAGGAAAGAAAATATCTTTTTCATCAAAATAATGGGCTGAATGTATAAATGTACCCCATGAGGGTCGGTATGAGTATTGTTCTGGAAGCATTCCTCCAAACATTGAATACTTCTCTTATGAGTTAGCTTTAGAGATTTTGACTGGAAACAGAGAGTCAATAAGAATCACATCCTCAGAGTTGGATGGTGAATGTAGACTTCTCTTTAAGTTTATTCAGCACCAAATTTTCCCTAGAAAAGGATATTTTTCTGCTGTTAAATACCAGTATGTTTTTCTATTTTTTTTACTAAAGATGCATGAGAAGATCAATTTTTGTAGATATCTAATGGTTCACATAGCTGGATTGGTGAAACCTTCTAAGAAAGACATTTCCATGTTCTATTCCAAAATGATCTATGCTATGTTAAAGAATCTCGAATGTGTTGATGAAGCTGATGAGATAACCGAATCTGATAGTGCTCTGTGTGTTAACAAAGAAATTTGTGAAAGGATGAAAATAAATTGGAACCCCTAGAAAACATTTCTGGTTTCTGATGAGGACATGTTGTATGAATCCTACAATCCCACTGATCATGGAAAGAGTCTGAAGGGTTTGAGAGACCCTGGTTTGAAATCAGATGAGGAGCCAATTTATTCTGATGATGAGGAAGAAGTAGATTTTGAAAGGAATAAGGACACTGAAGATTCTGGTAAACAAGGGATAGAATAAGCTGAAACAGAAGAAGGAAGTATGTCACCTCCTGATGATAGGAGTGATCCTGATACTGTGAGCCCTAAGAGAAGAATGGACTTTGGACCTTCCAGTCCACCTTTAGCCTTACCTGAATCAGAACTAGTTCTTGGTGATGAAGAAGATATTGACACTGAAGTATCTGATAGTGAAGATTCTATGAAGAATGGAAATGGGAATGGAGATAATGATAATGATGATGATGGTGGTGATAACCAACCACTGGATGGTCTTGTTGTACCTCCAATAGAACCACAACAAACAATGAAAGAAACAAATACCAGTGGAAAGAGAGATTCTCTAGAAATCAGTGGAAAATAAAGTTATGATAAACCGAAATATACTCTATGTGCTGCTGTCTGGGATGATTACCCTGGTTTTGCTGTTTTGGGTTTAGAGTATTCTGAAGAAGAAGAGGAAGAATCAAAATCTACTGTGGTTGTGAAGGAAAGCCAACCAGTTGAGGCAAGGTCTTCTCATGTTGTTGATGCTGCAGATGTTCATCTACCTAGTTTTACTGTCTCTCAGTCTAATTTTGATAAGTTCAAAATTGAGTGGCTTTCTTCTGTAAAAGATACAGTCAGAGAAGAAATTTCAAATGCTCTTATTCAAGACTCTTTACAAGTTTCTGAAGATTCTTTGGAAGCCTTTTCAACAAGAGTATCAAATGTTATTAGACCAGACCTAGATAATACTTTTGAGTTTATTGGCAGGCACATAGCCTCTCTAAATCAGAATCTGAAGGATCTACAATCTGACTTAGTTTCTTTATCAAACGAATTTAGATCAACCATCTCTGGTATGATGGAAGTGTTGAGGAATCTGATTGAACATCTTAAGAAGTCTGATCTGAGGAATATGAAAGGTGAGATAACTCAGATAGTTGCTCAAGCCAGTGCAGCCAAAGTAACCAAGATCACTACTCATGAGCTAGAGGCTCTAAGGCATATTGTGCATGATGAATTGGCTACCATTGGAAAAGTTCTTGATTTGGACTCGTTGAGGAAGATGAAGGATCACAGTGATCATATTCATAAGATGGTAAAATTATATTCAGCTGATGCCAATAAAGCTCAGAAAGAGATCAAGGAAAAGGTTGATCATTACTTTTCAAAGATTTATACCAAGCATGAGATGACCGCGAATTTCAAGGTGTTGGCAGATAATCTGAAACTACCTCCAGTCACTGAAGCTTTCAAGACTCAAGTTCGTCAGTTGAAAGATTTTACTCCTACCTTGGAACGGTTCATGGAGAATAAGAATGATTTTGAGAAGTCTATGCAGTATGGTGCAGAAGTTATTCAGGATTTCATAAATCATTTGAAGCCTTATCTGAATGAAAAACCACCACCATTGTGCTTCCTACTGCTGAACCTCTCAGTGCCTCTGATGTTGCTCTAAATCAGATCTTCATTGCTCAAGATATATCTCAACTTCAGCCAGTTCTTCAGCAATCTTCTCAACCAGCTACTACTGCTCAACATCAAATCTCCATGGCATCCTCTCCTCCACCTTCCAGAGTCATCTTACCACCTTTTCAAAATTTCCCAGTTCACCCTGCCTATAAGCCTTCCAACATACCAACCATTGATCCTTCTAAAAAATTAAAAGCCTCGTTACATCCCAAGAAATAGTTGTGTCTTGTTGTTGATAGGGTGAACAATGTTCTCCTTTTACTCTGACGTACTTTTCAAATCTTTTTTTTCTCTCTCTATTCTCTATGATGCCTTCTTTTAATCTCTTCTTTATATGTTTTCCCTCCTTTTTGATTATCCCAAAGGGGGAGATTTATATCTATGGGGGAGAAACATACTATGGAAGGGGGAGCAATGTTTCCATAAATATGTAAAGGCATAAATTCATGGGGAGATTTATATCTCATTGTGTTTTTATTATTATTATGCCTTGTCACTATTATTGATGATATATTGTTTTTATTTTATGACTAAGATTTGTGATTATCAAAAAGGGGGAGATTGTTGAGCCCTCTGGAAGATTGTTGAATTCTTCATATGATTGCTATTTTAATAATCACAAATCATCGTTACTTAATTCGGTTGGATTTCTCATATACATAATCATAATCTTTTAGTGAATCTGTTTATATCGGTCGGATCTTGTTTTTATCTGTTCTTGTTATTGATTTACAAGTATTATGGAAGTCTTCTGGATCAAACATACACTTTTTGTTCTGTTAAGTGAACGGTCGCACCGATCCATATCAAAAGGCAACAGTCTCACCAATGTAGATCAAATGAGTCACCGATCATGACTCACCGATGCTGATAAAATGAGTCACCGGTCATGACTCACTGATGCTGATCAAATGAGTCACCGATCATGAATCACCGATGCTGATCAAATGAGTCACCGATCATGACTCACCGATGTTGTTCAAATGAGTCACCAAAGATGTCTCACCGATACTAATCAAATGAGTCACTGATCATGACACACTGATGTTGAACAAATGATTCACCGAAGATGTCTCGCCGATGCTGATCAAATGAGTCACCGATCATGACACACCAATGTTGATCTAATGAGTCACCGAAGATGTCTCAACAATGCTGATCAAATGAGGTCACCGATCATGACACACCGATGCTGATCATATGAGTCACCGATCAGGACACACCGATGTCTATCCACCGATGCTGATGACCTACCGATCACTTGACTCAACGATAGTCATAAACAGCTATTTGAATTTCTTTATCTTTATTTAATCTAACCAATAGTCATATTATGTATATTTTAATGCTCTGTCATTTATTTAATGAAGGTTGTTGGATGTCAGGGAATCGTACCTTGTACCTGCAGAAAGAAATCATTTCTTTTTGCTGGAGCTCGTGCCAAAAATACAAGAA
>OY728135.1:878930080-879008281 GCA_963277665.1 Viscum album
GACATAATCATATATCTATTGAATTTACTAGAGAGGGAAAATTATTCTGTCTTTCATGAGGTGTTATTCGAATATAAGCTATAGAGAGAACAATCATTCTTACCAGTAGATAAGAATTTTTGAGAACTCTGTTGATCTCGCTTCATTGTCTTGGCAGCTATGTTTGTTAGTTTACTTTTTTTATGTAATTTAGTTCAGTTTTAATCAGTTTTATGCTTTATAGTTTCCTGATTAATTTTTTTCTTCATTCTAATGTTTAATAAAATATATATGTAAATTTAAGTGAAAAAATTTTATCCCCACAGTTGACAAAAGTGAGGGATGAAAATTCAATAACTTTAGTAATACTCACCATCCTTATTTGTGGATCGACCATGCAACATTGTGCTAATGTTGGAGTAATACATGTAATTTTGAGGGCTATGATGACCTCCGATCACATCAAAATTTTGGCGCTATTGTAGTTGAAGACACACGTTGAGTGTTCTATGTTTTAGAAAATTTAAAAAAATAAAAAAAAAATAAAAAATTCATTTAAAAATTCGAATTAAAAAATCAACTTTTCAATGTATCTTCTACTTGTGCTGTTTTTGAAAAATCCACTCAACGGTGTAATTTTGTGTGTTTAAACTCATTTTTTTTTGAAAAATGGAAGTTCTTGAAACGTGGGATCAACCGGGACCTCATTGTGATTTTAATGACTGTTACAGACCCACTTCCTCAATGTGTGCTTTTAACCAGCCACAAGAAGATGTTTACATTGAAGAAAATGAAAAATATTATTCTAATCCTGGATTCCAAGCTAAAATTGAATTAATTGAAACCAGATTAGATACTAGGGAGGGTTCTTGGAATTATTGGTTTAATAAAACACATGAAATTAAACTTAAAATTGTGAAGAGAAAGATAAAAGAATGAAAATATTAGAAAACATGCTATTGGATTTAAAAAAATGGTTAAAGATAAAGAATAAATAAAAAAAGAAAAATAAAATGTGTATAAAATATTTTAATAACATGTGGAAGAGAAAAGTGATAGTGAAACTGTGAAAGAAATAATTCTCTTTTTAAAATCTGATTCTGTGGAACTAAATCTTGAAATATCCAACTCACAGAAACAATTGAATAACATTGAAAATCTAGAACAGAAATTCAATGATGTTGAGTTGGAAAACTCTAATGATGAATTGAAAAAAATTGAAAAGGAGTTCCCAATTCTCTTCATAATCCCTACATTTGAAAAAATCATTGTTATAGATGTTTTGATAATTAATTCACTCGGTTAAAAGGGAATCTTGAGAATGAAAAAATGAATGTTAAAAATTCGTCACCCAAAATTTCTATAATCTTGAAAATTGAATAAAAACTAGAAATGTGATGTAATTAGCAAGAGAATATTAAACTGGAAGTTAAAGTATTAAAAATATTTGAATTATAGTTGAAAACATTTCTCCCATTCTTTGAACCTATAAACCTAATAATTTCTAGAATGTTGTTGGATGATGATGATGAGGGAATTATATTTGATGAAAGACTAACTGATGATTTTTCATTTTCTCTATTATCATTGTAATCATATTTTTGAAACACTGTGTAGTGAAATTTAAAACACTGTGGATATACATGGGGGTAAATTTATAAATTTCAACAAACTTTAATATGAATTTATTGATGATGAATTGAACATTACTCTTATTGATTTATTTTTTTTGGAACACACTACTGACATTGTGTTGGAATGTGATCCATTTGAACATCAACATGAAGTAGAAGTTGAAAACACACATAAATTACGTAGAATTGATTTGTTAGAAGTAGTAGATAATGAGAGTTCATTTACGGATTAGGAACTTTTGGAAGAGATTTACAACATTGTTAAACTAGAATCTGCTACTGGTCAAATAAAATCTTTTCCTTGTAAATCTCTTCCATCCTCAACTATGAAGTTTTTTGAGCCTACATGTTATACTGTTTTTATTCTAGAGGAGTAATCACCCTTGAGTTCCAATGTTCATAATTTTGTTTAACACTCTATTGAATCTCCTCTTGAACCTACTAATCATAATTTACCCACATGATGTTGAGTCAATAAGGTTTTCCTTACGACTTTTACATTCCTTATTATTTTGAAAATCACAAATGCCTTATACTTAAGAAAATATATGTATACCTCCATAGGTAAATTTATCCTAACCTAGAGTTTCTTATGCATAGAAATATTTTTCATAATTGTAAAAACCGGATTGTTAACCAAAATCCCGGAATCATAAAAATGACAAGTGTTGGAGTATTCTGTTTCTAGGATCCGAATTCTATTTGTAAACTATATTAAAGTTTCACTCCGAATTATGTATACGAACTCTTATAAAGTTCGACACTGAACTCTTAAGTAGTTCGACTACGAACTCTTAAGTAGTTCGACTCAGAACTCTTAAGTAGTTCGACTCTGAAATTTTAAGTAGTTCGACTCCGATCTCTTAAGTAGTTCAACTCTGAACATTCAAGTAGTTTGACTCCAAACTCTTAAGTAGTTTGACTCGGAACTTTTAAGTATTTCTACTCCAAACTATTAAGAATCTTGACTCCGAACTACTTACTGGTTCGAATATGAACTCAACAAGATCAGATTCCAATCTCCAGTAATACCAGACTCTGAATCCCTATAAAATAGATTCCGAACATTTCTTATCATAGACTATGAATTTCATTTTGATTAGACTCCAAACATTTGACTTGTTTACACTCCGAAATATTGATAAGATTTAAATTACATATACTTTATTTCAAAATGATGTTGTACATTTAGTTATACATTGTTTGTTATAAAACAATGTCATCTATTCTGTTTCTAATTAACTATTGGTTGAGTTACACGTGTACAGGTCCCTCCGAATTTCATGTAAAATATGACCGTTGGAGGAGGGAGACGACCGTTTGAAATTTTCTTATAAATAGGAGCTCATTTTAAAGAGCTCATAACATACCTTTGATAGAAAAAAGTGGTTAATCGATCAAAAGACCACACGGTGTTAAGGTGATTTCTAGAGATAGAAGCTTTTTCATGCCTTGTGCATACTGAACTGCTCATTCAGATTGCATTGTGTGACTTTGAATGTAGGTGATTACATTCGAGTACATCCAGCTATAGGAAGACAGAGGTGCCCACTACATTGAAGTTCGAGGGCTTCCTTGCTAAGGAAGATAGAGGTTCCAACTTCCTTGATGTTGAGGGATTGAAAGGATAGAAAAATAGAGATTCTGATCTTCATATCGAGGGCTTACCCTGGTGGGGGTAAGAAAGACTTTCTTGAAAGTATAAATCAAGGGACCTTTATCCAAGGTTGTTGGATACCCGTCTCTTTGGGTTAAAAGAATTATATCTTGTTACTTGTAATTTCATCACTTGTTTTTCTGCTGCATACAATATTTTACGGAAAGTACCTTCTTTTAATTCCTTACACTTGTACTCTGATAAGTTTAGATTCTATATGCATTAATGTATAATATCATCTTGTAAACCTTAGTTCCAATCCAACAATTTGTGTTAGAGGTATTGTGAATCTGCTTAGTTTAACATTGTTAAACATAGATATTTCCTTGTCTAAAGAAAACATAGTTATATGAAACCAATATTAAAGGTTCTAAAGGATTTGTTAATTTGTACAATTCACCCCCCTCTTGTATATTGAGTATCTACATAATTATTTCGATCCTACAATTTGTATCAGAGAAGGTTTCTAAAATAATTATACTCACATATAAGTTTTTCTTTGTCATTCCGAACTTTTTCATTCCAAACTTTGTCATTCCGAACATTGTCATTCCGAACATTTTCATTCCAAATTTTGTCATTCCGTACATTGTGGTTACGAACTGTGTCTACTAACTAGTTTGGTTGCCAAGTTTTTATTGAAATGGCATGAGTCAATGTTGGTTCTATTGACAATTTTAATCCTTCAAGACCACCAATCTATGATGGTAATAACTATGAGTACTGGGGATATCTAATGAGGACTTTTGTTTTCAATACTGGAGTGGACAACTTCGTTATGCTTAATAGAGATTATAAAATTCCTGAAAAGGAAGTTAAAACATTCACTAACCTAGAAAAGCAACAGTATCAACTCAATTATAAGGTAAAAAATACTTTACATTGTTCAATGACTAGAAATATATATAGCCCAATTTATTCTTGTGAAGTAGAAAATTGTATCTGGAAGAAGTTAGTGGTTACACACTTTGGTACTTCTAAATTAATTCAGACTAGAGGAGCTATGCTTAGAGCTGAATACCAGTGATTCAGTTTTCCATATGGTGAACCAATCTGTGAAGTTAAACATTGATTTATGACTATAGTCAACAACTTACAGTCAATGGGACAAAAATGTTTAGATGATGAAGCTCTTGTGGATAAGATAATTGATATTATGCCTAATGAGTGGGAATCAAATAGAAGGGCTATAGATGAGAACAGAAAAGTCACTCAAATTTCTCTTGATGAGCTATTTGGAACTCTTCTCCAACATGAAACAAGAATGAAGAGAGATGCTGACAACATCAAGAAGAAAAATGGGAATGGTACTGTTGCTTTTACAACAACAACAAATCATATGAAATCTAAGACTCTAGAGATAGTAAACAGATCTATGTCTAAGAAGATGGTTATCCAATCAGATTCTAGTGAAAGTGAAATATCAAAAAATGAGTTAGCAAATCTTGCTCGAAGGACGAACAAGATAGTTGGCCAGAGTAATTTCCAGTCCAAATATATGAAAAAGGAAAGGAAATATAGGAACGTTGGAGAAGTCACTTTTATGAATGCAATAGAGCTGGACATATCAGACTAGATTGTCCTTTGCATAAAAAGATAGAAAAGAAAGAAAGGAATTCTGAGAGGAATAGAAAGAAGTATTATAAATCCAAATATAAGAATGTCTTGAAAGAAAATGACACATGGTGTGCCAGTTGTGGTGACTCTTCAGATGAATCTTCTGATTATGAATCTTTAGGACAGAAAAATCATGATCTTATAGCCAGATTACCCATTAACAATCATTGTTTTATGGCTAAGGTACGAAATGCTGAATCACTGACAAATGTTTCTTTTAAATTCCAATGATAAAAATTATTATAACTCTTCTGAGGAAGAATCCTCTTCTGATGAAGAAAATACTTTACCTACTTATGAAGAAGTTTATAGGTTTTCTGAACTTCTAGATATTGAGAATTCTAAACTCAATAGAAAACATGATAAGGAAAACTCTAGGAATTCTATTCTTACAAAAGAAATATCAGATCATTCTAAAGATCTTGATAGGAAAAATGCTGATTCTGTAAATATTTCAAAAAATCTTGAGGAAGTAAGTTCTGAAAAAAACAAACATTATAATGAATTAAGAAAATTATTTTCTAAGAAAGGTATCTTCGGGCCTTTCTCATGTTCTAAATCCAATGATTTTGAAAATAAAAACGTGGTTATAAAACTCAAGTCCAAAATTTTTTCCTTAATGAAGTGTTTATCAAACTTTACCCCTGGAAAGGAAAAATTTGATAAAATTTATTATCAAATACAACCTTAAAGAAACAAATCCGGATTTGGTTATACCCATGCAAAACCAATTTTTAGTAAAAACTATTTTATTCCACAAATTGCCCCATTTTGTACAAAGTTTCAATGTGGTGGTCACTGGGCAGAACTGTTCTTTAAATAAAACTCAATCGTTAGGTTTTCATAAGGCATATTTTTCAAAGAAGATGTGGGTTCCTAAAATATTGTTTTCTAGAAATCATGGATCGAAACAAGTTTGGATTCTGAAAGTCTAATTCCTATCTTATTTTCAGAAAAATAGAGGAAGTACCAACAACAATACGTGGTACATGTATAGTGGATGTTCTCGCCACATGACTGGTAACAAAATCTATTTTGAAAAGATTATCAAAACGAAAGGTGGAAAGGTAACTTTCATAGATAATGCATAGGGAGAAATTGTTGGTATTGGTAATATTGTTTTTCTAGGTAAAACATTGATTTCAAATGTTATATTTGTTAAGGATATTAAGCACAACCTCATTAGAATAAGTCAGTTATGTGATAAAGGGTAACTTTTTAATTTTACAAATGATAAGTGATTAGTACACAATTCAAAGGAATAATATATTCTCTCTGCCAATATGCAAGAGAATGATTACACTTTGAACTTAGAAGACCTCAAAAGCCAAGATTTACCTTTCCTAAGTGTAATGGAAGATCATTCCTAGTTATGGAATAAAAGAATAGGTCACTGTAACCTTAGGAACATATGAAAACTCTCTAAGAAAAAACTATTTAAGGATCTACTGGAGCTTAGATTTGATTTTTCTAAAGTTTGTGATCCTTGTCAATATGGAAAGAAACATAAATCTAGTTTCAAATGAATTGGTGAAGTATCAACAAATGATGCATTATAGTTAGTGCACATGGATCTTTTTGTTCCAACAAAAACTGGAAGCATTGGAGGCATACACTATGTGTTTGTTTTAGTGGATGATTACACTAGATTTACATGGGTCTATTTTCTAGAAAAAAAGTCTGAAGTTTTTTCGTATTTCAAAAGTTGTACATAACAAGTTAAAAATGAGAAAAATCATCCATTGAAGAATATTCATAGTGATCATGTAGGAGAATATCAAAATTATGATTTTGAAACTTTTTGTAGTAGAAATGGTATTAATCAAAAAAAATTAGCACCTAGAACTCCTCAACAGAATGGTGTAGTTGAAAGAAGAAATAGAATTCTTCAAGATATAACTAGAACCATGTTGAGTAAATATTCTATAGCTATACAAAACTTGGATGAAGCTGTAATTACTTCTTGCTATACTATAAATAGTGTTTTCATTAGACCTTTTCTTAATAAACATCCTTATGAGTTATGGAACGGTAGGAAACCAAGACATTCCTACTTCATGGCTTTTGGTTGCAAAGTATTCATTCTGAATACTAAAGATAATCTACATAAATTTGAACCAAAAACTGATGAAGGAATTTTCTTAAGCTACTTCAAAACTTCTATGGAATATAGAGTGTTCAATAAAAATACTTGTACTGTTGAAGAAACAGTACACGTAAAATTTGATGAGTCTGATCCATTCGTTTTCAAACCATCCCAATCTAAATCCTCAAATGTGTTTTAAAAAACTGATTGTCAAAATTTGATAGAAGATCCTTCTGATAAGGGAAATGTTCAAGAAGATACTTCTGAAACATTTACTCCAGAATAATAACTATCCTATGTTGATGAACAGTATTTACAAAATCCAAATCAGGTGTTTTTTAAGAATAATCCCATTGATAGCATCCTTTTTGATGTAAATCAACCTATAAGGACTACAAGTTCCCTATGAAATGAAGTAGAAAATTTAGCATTTCTTTCCCAGTTAGAACAAAAAAGCACTGATGAAGCTCTAGGTGATGATGATTGGATTAAAGATATGCAAGATGAACTAAATGAATTTGAAAGGAACAAAGTCTGGACCTTGGTTGAAAGACCTAAAGAAACATCTTTTTTTGGAGTAAAATGGGTGTTTAGAAACAAGTGTGATGAAAATGGATTCATAATAAGGAATACAGCTTAACTCATTGCTAAAAACTATAATCGGCATGGGGGAATAGACTATGAAGAAACCTATGCTCCAGTAGCTAGACTTGAATCTATCTGTATTCTACTTACCATTGCATCATTATTTAATTTTAGACTTTTTCAGATGGATGTGAAATGTTCTTTTCATAATGGTTATGTTGAAGGGGAAGTTTTTGTTGAACAAACTCCTGGAATTGAAGATACAAAACATCCTGATTATGTTTGCAGACATTCCAAAGCTTTGTACTGTCTTAAACAAGCCCCACGAGACTGGTATGATAGACTCACTAGAATTTTTTTTCAAAATAAATACGTTAAGGGAAATACAGATCCAACCCACTTTATAAATATGGATAATAAAAATGTTTTGATTGTTCAAATTTATGTTGATGAAAACATATTGGTTTCAACTCAGCAATCTTTAACTGAATCTATTGCAAATATAATGAAATCTTTAGTTTGAAATGAGAATGATGGGTGAGTTAACGTTTTTTCTTGGTTTTCAAATTTCCCAAAAACCAGAAGGAGCCTACATATCTCGTATATTAATGATATTCTCAAAAAGTATGGTTATGAAAATACTAAAAGTACAAGTACTTCTATTAGTACATCTAACTCTCTAGATCTTGATGAAGCTGGAAAACCAATAGATCAAACATCTTTTAGAGGTATGATTGGAATATTAATTTTCATCACAACTAGTCGATTAGACTTAATGTTATTAGTATGATTATGTGCAAGATATCAATCTAACCCTAAGGAATCTCACTTAAAGGCAGTAAAAAGAATTTTTCGCTACCTTAAAGGAAACATGGATGTAGGATTATTTTATACTTTTGGAAATGATTTTGTTCTAAAAATATTTTCAGATGCTGACTTTGGAGGATATAGAATGGATATAATGAGTACATCCTGAACTTGTCATTTATTAGGAGATTTATTAGTTTCTTGGTCGTGCAAGAAGAAACATTCTGTAGCACTTTCCATTACTGAAGCTGAATATGTAGCAGCTGGATGTTGTTGTGATCAAGTGTTGTGGATGCAACACACAGTCATAGATTATGGCATGAGTTTTACTAAAACTCAAATTTTGTGTGACAACACAAGCGCCATTTCCCTAAGTAAGAACCATGCACATCACTCTCATGTGAAACATATAGACATTAGGCATCACTTTCATAGGTATCACACACTTAAAGGATATATCATTCTTCAGTTTATTAGAATGCAAGATCAACTTGCAGATATTTTCACAAAATCATTACCCTCTGATAGATTTGAATATATTAAACAAAAGTTAGGAATGATAACCGTAAGGGAATCAGTCTTCATTAACTTATTGTTGAACAATTCTCTTAACAGTAATAAACTCATTCCCATAGGGGGGGGGGTACATTTGAATGTTAGTGTAACTAATTTTTTTAATCTATTTATCAAAATTCGTATAACCAATTTTTCGTAGGTATTTTTTCAAAAATTTAGGAACTAATTTTTTAGGAATGGAAATTTCTGAAACTAAAATTTTAGGAACGAGAATTTCCGAAACTGAAATTTTCAGGATTGAAATTCTCGGAATAAGATCTTTCGGAATGGATATTTTTGGACTGGAGTTTTCGTATTGATATTTTCGTACTGGAACTTCCGAAATGGAGATTTTCAGACTATAGTTTTCATAATGAGATTTTCATACTGAAATGTAAGTAATGAAGCTATTTTTAAATTTATTTTTCTACTAAAAGAATTTTACCAATTATGAACAATGATTCTAGCCCATTCGAGAGTTTTGATTTCCATACTTATAGTTTCGTAGTCATATTTTGTTTGCTGGTATTTTCCTATGTTTTTTAAAATATCTGATTCTAGTTTTTTCTTCAAATCTGAATGTTTTCTTTAAAATCCTTAAAAGATCAGAGTCATGTTTTTCATGTGGGATTTTTCTTAACAGTCAGATCATATCAAAGTTATTTCAACCTTTAGATGGATTTTGGAAGACCAACGGTCACTTACATTGCCTATATAAAGGGGACCCCGAGACTTTTCCCAAATCGGATTTTCATGCTTTTGCGTCTTGAAGACCTGCTGCTCTTCTTAAGGCCGGTTATGAACTTTGTAAAACTGATCTAAATCCTTCAGATTTCTTCACTCCGAATGTCTGTTGAAGAAACATCTCACGATATGCAAACTGAAAAACCAATATCAAAGTGGTTAGAATTTAGGGAAAGGTTAGTTCATCCGGATTTCTATAAGCTTGATTCCCTTATTTCCATGAATATAAAGTTAAATGGATGCGAATATGTCTACGTAGCAAAGTCAGATAAACATGATCCAGTTTATACTGATTTGCTGATAGAGTTCTATGAGTCTGTTTCCTTCCTGATGGAAGATGGAAGAGAGTGGTTTTATTTCAAGTCTTATGGGAAGACTTATAAGCTTTCCTACACCATGTCCGCGATCTTGGTTTGTTTTTCATATGAAGGAGAAGCAGAATTCTGTTCTCGCAAACATCCCGATGTAAAAGGAATTTTCAACAAGGAGAAATCATTGAAGTGTCTTGGTCTTAAGGATGATTAAACTATCATGATTTCTCGTCTCACTCTGAACAATAGAATTATTCATCTTTGGGTGAAAGGATTTCTAGTTTCAAGAAGATGTGATAAAGACAATCTGACGAAAAGTGATATATATGTCTTAGATTTTTTGGTAATTCTAAGAAAGATAAATCTGATAAGGCATCTCTTGGTTACGATCAAGAATATCAAAGAAGGCAATTTAAGAGCTCATATTATCATGTTTCCTACCTTACTATCTAAGCTGGTAGTTTGGTGCTTAGAATCCTTCAAGGTTTCCTGAAAATCAATGATCCAGAATTGAAAGATCATGCTAGTCCGTGATGATACCCTCAAGAGAATGAAGATAAGTTTTTCCATTGAATCCAGAGAATTTTACCCTCTTTCTGTGGAAGAGGTTGAAGCAGCTCAGAAGGAATCATTGAATCTGGAACCTTCCAAAAAGTAAAGGAGGAAGAAAAAGGCTAAGGAAGTTGTTGCTGATGAAGAAATAACTCAGGCTATGGGAACTCAATCTATTCCTCCCAAGTCAATGAAGCAGAAAACATATACGGATGAAGTGGCTGCCATGTGGAGGGAAGATATAAAAAATTGGAAGGAAGGGGATCCACAATTCAGATTAGACCCTGCAGAAGCTAAATCCTTAAGAGAAAAAGCTACAAACAAGCTAGATAAACAAGTGAAGAAGAAGAAAATGAAAAAGAAGATGTCTGATGCTGAAGTGGTGCGATATTTACTGAAAGATAAAGAGTTGTCTTTCGGATTGCTTTCAGTTCCGGAAACATTTAGTGCTGAACCTTCATTACATGAAACTCCAGCCAAGAATTATGTCACTCCGAAAAAGGCCAATGGTAAAGAATTAGATGAAGAGGCCGAAAAAGAAGTTGCTGAAGAAGTAGAAGATGAGGAAGAAGCTAAAGTAGTATTTGAAGAAGATGTTGAGGAAGAAGTTTAGGAAGAAGAAGAAGAAGAACGTGAAGATTTGGATGACTTGATAAAGAAAGTAGAAGAATATAAAGATAAGGCTGAATCCGCAAAGTTAGTTACTCCAGGAAAGGGATATGATGAAGCTAGCAAGAAACAACAAGATGAAAAAGAAGAGAATATCTTGTATGATGTGGAAGAATCTTAAGAGAGAAATTTTCTTGAGGAAGGACAAGAGAAAAAACTAGATGAAGACCAGATCATTCAAGTATCTAAACTTGAGAAAGTATCCCTTAATAAGGAACCTGTTCCGAGAGCTGATAAGGGGCAGAAAGCTCACATGGAGACACATATATAAGATCTCATCAGAAAGAAAGAGATTGGCGGTTCCTCTAGAAAGAGGTTGGTGAAAGATAAAGAAGATTAGTCTCCAAGAAAAATTTCTAATTCGGAATCGTCATATAATGGGCATGATTTCGTGGTACAATCTCTAATGAGGTTGGTGGACACCATTCCGAATTTTCCAAAAATAGATTCCTGATGCTAGATGCTGCAACATAGTATGATTCAGAAATCGGATTCTTTATCCATGGACATGGACAAGTTTTCAAAGTTGGAAACTGAAAAGAAAAGTTTTCTTATCAATTATTATGTGCATAGAAATTCTTTCAGTAAGGTAACCACGTGGTCTAAGAGAGTTGGAGAAGACTTGGATGTGTTTGATAACATTCAAAATGATGTGAATGATGCTTTTGACATAGAGGATAAAATATTAAGAATCTTCAAGATGAATTGATTATTGAGCAGAGTTCCCGGAATCAAGAAGTAAAGGAACTAAATGAAAAGGAAATTTATCTAGCTCAAAATCAAATAAATGATAGAAATCATCGGCTCGAGCTTGAGAAGTGAGTCTCTCAGCAAGATGAGTTGATCAAGATGCAAGAAGAAGCATTGAGAGATCAGGCAGAAGCATTAAAAGTTCAAGGGGAAAGGATATCAGCCATGAAGAAGAAAGTTGAGGAAGATCATAATGATCTAAAAAGCTCAATGTCTTGTTGAAAATGCTGATCCCAAAGGAAAAGGAAGTCAAATTAATCCACTCTGATCTTTTGTTGTATTTTTCTTTCCTTGTAAAAATGTTTCCAACTCTAATGAAAGTTTGGCTATTTGTATCTTGTGCTTTTATGAACTAATGTTTCAGGTACATTAATTCTTTCCATTATCTTTAATTATTTTTTAAAAGCACAAAGGGGGAGAAGGATAAAAACTACTAAAAAGTGTGAGAAAGATAATTTCTAAGCCAAATAACCATCCTGAAGTAAGGGGGAGTTTATCTAAGGGGAAATATTCTTTTCGAAGTTTTTCATTCCCACAATAATGAAAACCCCACTCTTGAAATTCAGAATACAATCATTATCTTTTCAATGCCTAAGGGGCAGTTAGTTGTATTCACATTCATTCATGAACAAAGGGGGATAAGTTTTAATTTCAATGTCTATGGAATTTGTTTTTAGATCCCTTATATTCTTTTTCACAATAATGTTTGAGCTTTCCAAAAAGGGGGGGATTGTTGAGTCAATAAGGTTTTCCTTATGACTTTTCCATTCCTTCTTGTTTTGAAAATACAAAAAAACATATTATTAAGAAAATATGTGTTTACCTATATAAGAAAATTTATCCTAACCTAGAGTTTCTTATGCATAGCAATATTTTTCTTAATTGTAAAAACCGGATTGTTAACTGAAATCCCGGAATCATAAAAATGACAAGTGTTGGAGTATTCTGTTTCTAGGATCCGAATTCTGGTTGTAAACTATATTAATGTTTCACTAAGAATTATGGATACGAACTCTTATAATGTTCTACTCCAAACTCTTAAGTAGTTATACTATGAACTCTTATGTAGTTCGACTCTGAACTCTTAAGTAGTTCAACTCCGAACTTTTAAGTAGTTCGATTCCGAACTTGTTAGTAGTTCGACTCCGAACTCTTAATTAGTTTGACTCCGAACTCTAAAGTAGTTCAACTCTGAACTTTTAATTAGTTTGACTCCAAACTATTAAGAAGATCGACTCCGAACTACTTACTGGTTCGAATTTGAAAAAAGAAAGTTCAGATTCCAATATCCGGTAAAACCTGATTCTAAATCCCTATAAAACAGATTCTGAACATTTCTTAACATAGACGTCAAATTTCATTTTGATTAGACTCTGAACTTTTTACATTCTTACACTCCAAAATATTTATAAGATTTAACTTACATAAGCTTCATTTCAAAATGATGTCGTAAATTCAGTTATACATGGTTTGTTATAAAACGATGTCATCTATTCTGGTTCTAATTAACTGTTGGCTGGGTAACATGTGTACAGGTCCATCCGAATTTCATGGAAAATATGACCGTTGGAGGAGGGAGCCGACCATTGGATATTTGCCTATAAAAAGTAGCTCATTTGAAAGAACTCATAACATACATATGAGAGAAAAAACAGGTTAATCGATCTAGAGACCACACACTGTTATGGTGATTTCTAGAGAGAGAATCTTTTTCATGCCTTGTGCGTACTGAAATCCTCTTTCATATTGATTTCTGAGACTCTGAATGTTAGTGATTACATTCGAGGAATTATGGGGATAGGAAGGTAGAGGTGTCGACTACCTTGAAGTTCGAGGTATTCCTTGCTGAGGAAGGCAGAGGTTCCAACTACCTTGATGTTTAGGGCTTGCGGGGATAGCAAGAAAGTGATTCCGATCTCCGTATCGAGGGCTTGCCCTAGTGTGGGTAAAACAGACTATCTTGATAATATAAATCAAGGGACCTTTATCCAAGGTTGTTGGATACCGTTCTCTTTGGGTTAAAAGACTTATATATTGTTACTTGTAGTTTTATCACTTATTTTTCCATTGCATACAGTATTGTAAGGAAAGTACCTTATTGTAATTCCTTACACTTGTACTCTGATAAGTTTAGATTCTATACACTTTAAGGTAGAATATCATCTTTTAAACCATAGTTCCAATCCTACAATTTTTGTTAGAGGTGTTGTGAATCTTCTTAGTTTAACCTTGTAAAACATAGATCTTTCGTTGTCTAAGGAAAAACCAGTTATCTGTAACCAACATTAAAGGATCCGAAGGATTTTTTAAAGTGTAAAATTCACCCCCCCCCCTCTTGTATATTGAGCATCTACATCATTATTTCAATCCTACATATGAGCCCTTGAATTTCAATCAGTTAATTTTGAGGTTAATAGACATATCTCTGAGGTCAATGGCACACCCTTTGAAGCACCTAGTTCATTGTTGTCCCTTCTTGTGAGTTCTAATCATGAAATTTCTGAGCATTATCTGGAAGTAGACCGCACCATGCCAACAACTGTCAAGGGGTGTCTCTTAGTGGTTATTTTAGGCTATCAGAGTTTAGTTTAAGTTGTGTTATGTCTTGATGCCAACATAATTCAACTTTATGTTAAAAACATTTAGTCCAAAAATATTTGGTGGTTCTTATCAAAGAAACCACATCCACCTAATGACTACAATTAGTTGCTATGTGAGTTCAGATGGGGACTATAAATCTATTGTTATAAGAGAGGAAACCCGTTGTTTTTTTGTTTTAAATTTTATTCTATTCTTGTTGTACTTTTCATAAAGTGATGTTGTGTTGCCTTTACTATTCTCTATCCCTAATAGGTTTTTGTTCCTGTTTTTCCTACTCTATGTTTTAAAGAAGTTGTTGTTGTATCATCTAAGGAGTGGAATTCATATTCTGAATAGTAATTCACATACATATATTGGGATGTTCTTTCACTTAACTTTTTCAATTATTTATTCTCATGTTTTTTTTGAATTCTTTCTTTACGTTAAAAAACATGCTTCCTTTCTTGCATGCCAGAAAAATTCTTCATGTTTTAGAAAAATATGATAAATTTGTACTGAAAATTCTGTTACATGTCTTTCTACTGAAATAAAAAAAATCTGCAAATGATTAAAATTCATCCCAAATTTGAAGGAAAATCTGATGTATTCCAATGTGTAAATAAAAATCTGCATGCACTTCACTAATGAAAACTAAATTTCATTGTTATTAAAATATTCTCACTGCTTGAACTTAAGTGTGGGAGGGGGGGTACATGCAGGCTGAAATTTTTTTAATGAATCTACTTTTTGTTGGGGTTTTGTAGAATTCCCTTTTCTTCTCTATTATACATATTATTGACAACAATCGGTTAAAATGCTTACACAGTATACACACTGCACTTACCCCTAACTTGTAACTTTTGAGCTGTGTTGAAAATTATTCACAGGATATTAATGTCTGTAATTGATATTTAACATTCTATAAACATATTCAGTGTGGAAAACATTATTTTTGAAATTTAAAGTGACCCTTTATACATGTCATCAATCTGCTCTATTGAAAATTTATTTTGACCATAAACATTAAAATTTTTCTTCTCTACTTTAGATGTAAACATTGGGGGACAAAGATGAGTTTTACGTGTGGGGTATGGGGTCAAAACTTGACTATGATGAACTATACATAATTTAAATCACATAAATTCCCACTACAACATAATTCATTGTGTAAAAATGGGTAAAAGTTTTCAAAATTCTTATAAAATTTTATGTGTTATGTTGGTCTCAATGGGGTATTTCCTATGGAAGTGCATGTTTTGTAGTAAGGAATTATTTTAAATATGAAATTATTGAGGGTGGATGATTGTTGAGGGGTCATTATTGGTGGTTTTATGGAAATTTGATTTAGGAACTATTTTTGAGAGTGATATGTGTGACTAGTTAGTGGAGTTATGGTCATAATCATTAGAACTGGAAGTTTGATTTTGATTATAGGGAACTTATTTCCTTTTTATTATTTATAAAAAAAATTGACTAAATGACACAATATAAATGGCTTTAATAAAACTCTTTTGAAACAGGACTAGTCTAGGCCTCTTGGATACCACGGTGAGTCTCTGTGACCCGAGATGTTGGGTGTGTTTCTGTTCACTTTAAGCCCCCTGTACACATTGAATAAGTGCATCACATAGTGCTTATGACATGATACATGGATTGAAAATAATTAAATAAAGTTTCTAGGGTCAAAAATGAGTTCATTAAGGTGAGGGGAATGATGAACTCCAAATGAAGAAGGGGTCAAATGGTTTATATGAGAGTCATTTAGGTTTTTTCATTATGTGGTTCAAAAAAAATATTTATTTTTGGATCCATGGTGTAAAGTCAAAGTAAAAAGCTCCTCTAGTTAAGTTTATTATTCCACATTAATTTCACCTTCTATCACACTTGGAATTAGAAATTGATTTTGGACTGAAATGAGTCACTATTCATTATCACATATGATGAATGACATCTTCATTGCTTTGATGCATAGTTTTCTTGACTACTAGTGGGAATTTGATTGTTGGAGTGGATTAATTTGAGAAATTAATTTTCTAAAAGAATATTGACACTTCTGTCCTTAGTTTTTAAGTGTTGGACATGTTACAGTTGGAACTGAATCATAAATATTACAATTTTTTCAATGATAATAAAAATGAAATTGATTGAGGGAAAACAATGCATAAGTGTCGGGGAATTTGATGTGGCTCTATTTTAAATAGTTTTCTCACATCTTTTTACTTAATTTTTTTATTGATTTAATTAATTATTTAATAAATATATTCTAAATAATTGTACATCAGTAATTTTATAACTAATTTTATCAAATAAACAATTTTTATAAATATTTATGTATTTGTAGACATTAAGTTCTTAATTTTAATCTTACACAACTTTTCTAATTTAATTCGGTCATAATTAGTATTGTTAAGTGAAATATTATTGACTATATTATAAATTAATATCTATTTTATACAATTATTTAATTATCGTATATCTTTCTAATTAACATTGCCTTTATTTTAATTTTTTATCATTTAATTTAGATTTATTAGAATAAATTAACTCTGAAAATTAACATGTATAACCATCCTGAAATATATTTTTGTTAAGAGTTTTAGTTTAAATTAAATGGAATAGTGATCTTTTAACTTTAAGTAATCACTTAGTTGTTTAATTAATAGTTTATAGTTTTAAAACATTAATTATTTAATCCTAAGTATTCAGTTAAATTATGTATTTATCAACTCTTGTTTATAGTCTACCAATGTTGTATACAAGAGATATTAGTGACGTATTTAGTCACTGATTCCATCCTTTTCCACTCATTGTAGACCCTTTAAATATTTTTTATTTGTGTATTTTATCAACTTAGTTAAACAATTTTCCAGTTCTTAAATTAATTGTTATCAATTAATAATTTTAATTGCAATTATAAATATATAAAGTATAATTATAACTTATTTTTGATTATACTTCTTTTAATTTTTTAATTTCAATATTCATATTTTTTATTTTTATGTTTTTATTCGGGTAATTATTTTCAACATTTGTTTTTAACTACATAAGTTTTAATTTTAAATACATTTTATGCAGTTTTGTTTTGTAATTCACTATCAGTTTTATTTCATTAGGCTACTAATGTAGTGAATCGGTAACCCTTTATTGGTTCTATCATCTGGTAGACCCTTTTATTATTTTCATCGGTTACCTTATTTGCACTGGTAACCTGTATTTGTTTCTGCAATGGTGACCCACAGCTACCCATTGCATCGGGGACCTTTTTTCAATGGTGACTTTTAATTTCATTGGTAGCCTTTTTCACTGGTAACCTATGTTGCGCTGCTACTCCACACTTGCTTTTTAAATATTGGTGACCATTTCATTTATATATTAATGACCTTTGTCGCAGTAAAATGGTGACCATTTTAATTTTATCCAAACAATAGCCTTTAAATTTATCCTAAAGGCAGCGTTATGCATATCAGTGACCTTTTAAAAAAAAGATTATCGATGACCTATCTTTTAATTGCATCGGTGAACCTTTCCCTTTTTTAAACGATTGCTAACCTCCCTCACAGATAGACATCCACTTTTCATATATTTTCTTCCCCTGCACCTCACCGTTAGGCATCTTCGACCAACAACACTCCCTTATTAAGTGATCGAACCTAATCATGCGTCCACCCTTTACTTCCCAACCTTCTCCATTTTATTTTCATTTCATCATGAACATGAACTAGTAAAAGCATCCAATGTAACATAGAACTAATTTCAAATCAAAACCATATCTCATAAGATCTCACCCACCGAGTTGATGTTGCATCGCCACCTGCCAAAGGAGTCAGAGTTCACTGGTTTGCGAGACTTTCGTCGCCACTATGAGAAGACCCAAAGTTATTTTTTTATGTTTTTTAAATAAAATATTTTCCCGAATATGGTTAGGGAAAAAATATTTTTAAAAATGCACCTGAAAGGCAGCATCTGCGATGCCACCTTTCCATTAATTTTTTTTTAAATTTTTATTTATTTTTGTTTTGTTTTCTTTATATATATATATATATATAAACAAAACAAAAAATTTCAGCAGAATTTCTATGCTGTTAATGATCCAGTGGTACAGCCATTACAATAGTTTGGATTCTGACATAAACCCTTACCCAGGCCTCCCTTTTATAAGAGGGCTTCCCCTGAAAATCATTCTGCATTTTCGATGTGGGATTCAGGTTCTCCCTTTCATGCACAGTACATTCTGCATTTCTGATGTGAGATTCTGTTTCAAGTACGTGACTTTGAAATACAATAAAATATAAAATATAATGCCAATATAAATGAAATTTTAAACATTGATTAAACATATAATAAATAGTTGAAAACAAAAAGATTTTCCTCAAAAATGTTGATGAAAAATAATCTATAGCCTTTCAAAACCGCCTACTTGAAACTTAAAAATTATTCAAGTACGTGAATTTGAAAGACTATAAAATATAAACTATAAAACGAATATAATTGAAACATTAAACATTGATTAAACATATAATAAATAGTTGAAAACAAAAGGAATTTCCAAAAAATTGATGATGAAATGAAATTTATAAGCTTTTAAAACAGCCTACTTGAAACATAAAATTTTTCCAGTACGTGAATTGGAAAGATCATAAAACATAAAATAGAAGACCAATATAATTGAAACGCTAAACATTGATTAAACATATAAGAAATAGTTGAAAACAAATGTAATTTTCCAAAAATGTTAATGAAAAATAATTTATAAGCTTTCATAACTGTCTACTTGAAACTTAAAAATGTTTCATGTACATGACTTTGAAAGATTATAATTATATTACTAATTAACTAATTAATTATTATATAATTAATATTTATATTAATAATTACCTAAATTATTTCTATATAAGTAATAATTAATAATTAATAATTAATAATTAATAATTAATAATTAATAATTTAATGAATAGTTTGAATTAATATTTATATTACTAATTTACTAATTAATAATTACTATTTCTATTTATAATGAATAATTATAATTAATATTTATATTAATAATTAACTAATTAACTAATTAATAATTACTAATTACTAATTAATTAGTTATAATTATTAATTATATTTCTAATTAACTAAATATTTATTATATATGTAATAATTATATTACTATTTAATTATTATATAATTAATGATAATATTACTAATTAACTAATTAATTATGACATATTTATTTATTAATAATTACTAATTAATAATTATAATTACTTATTATAATTAATTATCTTATTTATAATTAACTAATTAATTATTATATAACTAATAATGATATTACTAATTAACTAATTATTTATTATAGAGTTAATAATTATATAATTAATAATTATATTACTAATTAAGTATAATATAATTAATAATTAATAATTAATAATTAATAATTAATAGTTATAATGAATAATTATAATGAATAATTATAATGAATAATTATATTACTAAATAACTACTGAATTATTATATAATAATTTTTCATAATTTATAATTAATAATTATAATGAATAATTATATTACTAATTAATTAATTAACTATTGTGTAATTAATAATTAAATTACCAATTAACTAATTAATTATTATATTATAATTTTTAATAAATACTAATTAATACTCCTAATGAATAATTATAATTTATAATTATATTACTAATTAACTAATTATAAAAAGGTTCTCGACTCTATCTTTATCAAAAAAGAAATTAATTAACTATTATATAATAACTAATTATATTACTAATTAACGAATTAGTTATTATATAATTAATGATTAATAAAGAATAATTAAAAAAATTATAAATTATATAGTTAATAATTATATTACTAATCAACTAACTAATTATTATATAATTAATAATTATATTACTAAGTAACTAATTAATTATTAAATAATTAGTAATTATATTACTAATTTACTAATTATATTTGTAATTAACTTATAAATTATTATATAGTTTATTATTAATAATTACTAATTAACTAACTAATTATTATACAATTAATAGTTTTATAATGAATAATTATATTATTAATTAACAAATTAATATTTAATTATTAATAATTAATAATTATAATTACTAATTATAATGAATAATTATAATTACTAATTATAATGAATAATTATAATTAGTAATTATAATGAATAATTATAGTGAATAATTTTAATTTATAATTATATTATTAATTAACTAATTAACTATTATAAAATTAATAATTATATTACCTATTAACTAATTAATTATGATATAATAATTTTTAATAATTACTAATTATTAATTATAATGGATAAATATAATTTATAATTATATTACTAATTAACTAATTAACTATTATATACTGAATAATTATATTATTAATTAATTTGATAATTATTATATAATTAATTACTAATAATTTTCAATTAACTAATTAATTATTATATAATTAGTTATTAATATTATTAATTTAATAATAAAATAAATTATTATATGTTTAATCCATGTTTTAACTTTAAATTATATCGGTCATATATTTTATATTGTAAAATCTTTCAAAACCACATACTTTAATCATTTTTAAGTTTCAAGTATGTGGTTTTGAAATCATATAAATTATTTTTCATTAACATTTTTCATGAAATTTTTTTTATTTTCGAATATTTGTTATATTTTTAATCTGGGTTTTATGTTTCATTTATATCGGTCTTATAGTTTGTACTTTATAGGCTTTCAAAGTCACGGGCTTGAAACATTTTTAAGTTTCAAGTTGGTCATTTGGAATGATTATAAATTATTTTTCATCAATATTTTCTTTGAATTTTTTTCAACTATTTGTTTTATGTTTAATCCATGTACTATGTTTCATTTATATTGTTCTTATAATTTATATTTTATAAGATTTCAAAATAACGAACTTGAAACTTCTTATGTATCAAGTAAGTGGTTTTGAAAGTTTATAAATTATTTTTTATCATCATTTTTTATGAAATTTTTTTGTTTCAACTATTTTGTATATGGTTAATCCTTGTTTTAAATTTCATTTATATTGGCCTTATAGTTTATATATTATAGTCTCTCAAAGTCACATACTTGAAACGGAATCCCACATCAGAAATGCAGAATGTTTTGTGCAAGAAATGGAGAACCAGAATCCCACATCGGAAATGCAGAATGATTTCTAGGGTAAGATATCTTATAAAATGGAGCCTTAGGTGAGAGCTTCTGTCAGAATCTAGACTGATGTAATGACAGTACTGCTGGATTTTATATAGCGGATAAATTCTGCTCAAAATTTTGTTTTTGGTTTTTTTTGTTTTGTTTAAATATATATATATACACAAAACAAAACAAAAAAAATCTAAAAATCTAAAAAACTATTTATTTTTCTGTTTTAGTGGAAAGGCGACATCTAGGATACCGCCTTTCACGCAGGCCCAAAGGAGGCATCATGGATGCCGCCCTTGTGGCGTATTTGAAAATTTTTTTTAACCTAGCCTGGTTTTAAAAAATATTTTTTCAAAAAAAATTAATTAAAAAATTTACTCTGAAGACCCACGTTTCATCCATGTTCCGCATTTCCTGAAGAGTTTCCATAACATGGGAGTTTGTCCTTGAAGCTACCTCTATTGTTGAGTTGTCATGCTGAGAACATCCTCTCAACTCTCACCATCATCACTACCTTCGGTAGTCGAGCATAAGAAACTATAACCCTCTCTTCCCTATTGCAGTAATGTGGAAGCTGCTGATTTGGGGCATGATTAGAAGGAGGGCATCACACAGCGTGAAAGAGGGTTTTGAGCCACAACGATGCCGACCATCACCGCAAGTAGGAGCAGACCACTGCTGAGATCAGCAGTCTGAGCTGTTGCCGCAAATCTATGTGATGTTCTGCCATCGCAGAGAAGAAGCTGAAAAGGACTCGTCCCCCTGTGCTCTGAATTGGGGGGGGGGGGAAGGAAATAAAAATATATAAATGAAAAGATAAGGAAAAAAATAATGAATAATAAATTAAAAAAATTAATATATATAATTTATAATAATTATAATATTTTGCTGTTATAATTTTCATAAATATATAATATATAAAATAATATATACTAATTAATAATAAGATTTATTAAAAGTAAATAATAATAATCTATAAATAAAATCATTTATTAATTTAAATATATTAACACTTAAATTATATTATGACTTCTCTAACATATTAAATAGAATAATTAAATTAATAAAATAAATTAATTGATAATAATCATAGTTAAGAAAAGCTCGTGCATGCGTGAGTATAAAAATACTCAGTAGGCACCCAAAAAACTCAAAACAAAAGGGAGAAACTGAAAGGAAAAAATACTCTCATCCTATCCAGAGGGAACCCAAATGAGGGAGAAACTCCATCTTGTGACCATCCTCGGCTAAACATGACTAGCCAACTTAGGTTAGGTGTATTCCCATACATAAAACATGAACAATACAGATATACTCATCTCACGCACTAAGCCACATGAGGTATCGACCTCATCACCAGTAACAGAACAAAAACACACGAACACACTCCATGATCACTATCATCCCAGATGACACTTTTCCGAGAGATACACTCTATCGGGTCCCACACAAACATCTCAGACGCTCATCCATGAGATCATGCTCATCGGATATCATCACCGTGAAAACCTCACTAAAACAACATAAACACCAATCTCTTTGGATAGGGGATCGCTCCTAGGGTCCTCTAGGGGATACCAGAACCCACACAGGTATACGAAAATCACACAGATAGGGGATCACTCCTAGGATCCACTGGGAGATACCACAACCCGATCTGGCATTCGTAGGTCTCAATGATAGGGGATCACACCCAGGATCTTCTAGGGGGGACCATAACCAGATCTCTTATACGATAGTAGCACATAACATAGATAGAGGATCGTCACCCGTGTCACGACGGTCATGACGATACCGAAACCCTATCTGGTACATCTCGTACTGTAGGCGATCGAACTGACGATGTCACAACCCTACAGAAACCACTCACTGAGCATGTGATTGTATAACCAACGATACTGCAAACCTACTATAATCCTCATGCTAAGCAGGGGATTGTATACCCGAAGATGCCATAACACTACTAAGAACAACACACAACGTAGGGGATCATATTCCAGATGATCCCACAAACCCTACGAGGTTAACCTGCTAGATAGCGGATCGACGCCTATGAATAAGCGGTCACAGCGATACCAAGAACCCGATATAGGGAAACAATGATAGAGGATCCCGCTCCGGGGAAACCAGAGGGATGCGACAACTCTAACAGATTGAACATCCCATTGATAGGATCACAAACCTATACTAGGGTTGTGATTCCATGTGAACCCTTGTAGGAATGAACCATGGGAGTACCCTCAACCACTACATGTCCAAATGTCGCTAACCCATGCGACCCGCCACAACGCCACACCGTGCACACCCAAGGACAATACCGAGGCCACCATCTCAATCCACATAGAAGAACACGTAGCATAGGCTATTTACTCACCCGAAATGGACAGCGTGTGAAAAGTCACTATTCACCATCTCTATCCCGTGCGGGGTCCACACTATGATCCCAAAACTCTTCAAGCAGATCATGACACTATGATCCCCTCGAAAAAACACACAGGATCGAATACTCGATCATCCCAAACAGACACCTGGTTAAAAAGGAACTATTCACTGAAGCCATCTCGGGTGGGGCCCACACCACGATCCCAAAACTCATCAAGTAGAACAATCCATTCCGATCCCCTTAGAAAAACACACGGGATCATCTACTCGATCATCCAAAACCGACACCCAGCAGAAAAGTCATGTTTTTCTGCAAATGCCGGAACGTGGCATTGTCGGGCCCACACCCTGTTCTTGGTCCCAAAAACTGTAAAATATCTTGAAATGTCCGTCGTACCATCAGGGACTCAACACCACTGATGATACATCATATGGACACTCATTGCAGGAGTTATTGGGGATCAAAGTTGAAAATAATAAAATATTATTATTATTTTCAACGTTTCATGGCCCCAAGCCAAAAACCCGACTCACAAAAATTCTATAACAAATCTCAAGAGGTCTGTCTCGATGCAAGCTTCATGTTGCTGTAAATAGATCTCAAATTGGACTTCCGGTTTGGGAGTTAAACGGGTTAAAATAACCACTGGATAAACCAGGCCGGACCACAGCCTTCCCAGCCAGAAACCACCGCGCCGCCACCAGAAACCACAGCGTCGAAGCCGGAATCCGCCGCACCGCCACCACTAGAATCCGGGTTTTCCATCGGAAAACTTCCTAGAGTCACCGGACTCACCCCGGTGCTCTAAATTCAGATCCGAAAAGTGTTTTTAAATCTTTGGGACCCGAACTACACAACCCTTAAGAAGATTTGAAGAAAAACAACACAAAAACCGGATCTGGGATTTTAAAACTCAAACCACCTACCTATTGGTGGATCGCCAAATCTTTTGGTGTAGAACGACGCCTGCGACACCATGAATCTCGATCTGCTAATGATCGGATCTGAAACCAGATTCCCAAGGCTCGATTTGGTGAAGAACAGTGGTAGAGGGGTAGGGGTTCATCGCCTTCGTAGAGAGGGAATTGAGGGGGGGGGGGTGATTGATTAATTATTATTATTATTTATAAATAAAAACCTCATTTCATCTACCCGCCATCGCGCCTCCGACCCGGCACCCGACGCTGACTAAACTTATGTCGCGCCAAGGGTAAACACGACATTTGAAACGCAACACAGACTCAGAGTTACGATTTGAGACTTCATTCAGGAGTAATTCAAGCTGATGCTCGTAAATAAATTTTTTCATTTTTTTTACAAAAATGCCCCCCCCCGTGGCTTTTCTCACAGAATGCATGTACCCACAACGTTTATACCCCGCCTAGGGTAAACTGAACACTTCGGATGCAACCGAGCCCTCATAATCCCATTCTCAGCTACTTTTTAGTAGATAACACACCCCCGCCATGTGCATAGTATATAAATACATAATATTTTTATAAATTTAATTCCGGGCACACTGGGACTCATAATCGCATGCCGTCTTAATGCCTAGCTATGGATTATTCATAAGATTATTCCAAAGTCTGAAAGGGCCATACCCAAGTCGCTACATCCTCCCCACCTTATAAAATTTCATCCACGAAAATACCTAAGCACAAGGGAAGTCACTGGACTCTCAACTGGGTCTCCCACGCCAACATGTTCGCCAACAAACACCAATGCCCGAAGGCATAATTCAGAGGGACTCATCAACCACACCTCAACATTATCCACATTGGGAGGAACTGTCTCACCTGCATGGTTTTAATTGCGTCACAAAAAATGAGTCTCGGTGGGGGAAGGATTCTTCTTCTTCATGCATTAGAAGAATGCCAAAGAACACCCACACAGGTTCTTTCCAACTCCCTTAACAAAAGTCAAACAAGCAACAGAAATGGAAGATTATCACTAAATAGTGTCTAACAAGCTACTGCAGAAAGTATAAAGGACACAAGGCGTACCACTATCCATATATGGAGTCACATGGTCAAAAGCCTCTAAGGCATGAATCTATCCTCACCCTTGGACACCAGCTCCGTGAGTTCGACATGGACCACCTGGGGGTGGGGATAGAGGAAACTAATACCTCATACCACCTCCTGCGGTTGCACCAACTCCATCGCCACATCTGCCACCCTGTGGATCTCCTTACTCGAGATGCTGCCTCTGCCAAGGTGGTCTGTTGACCGACTCCCTCTCATTAGCACAACGGGTCAGATAATCTCTAGCAATATATCCTCGATCATTGCACACATAACACCACCTCTCCTACAGTTGACCCAAACTGGCCTTCGAGCCATGAGCCTCAGATACTCCATCCTGGGGTTTCCACCTGAAACGTCGGCCACATCTAGAACCGTGTTCCTACCACCGACTACTAGATGCTGATCCGACTGACAAAGTCTCAAATCTCACGTGCCCAGCACTAACAAGAAGGATCTGCCCAGCCAGAAAGCTCCCCACCACCATAGATCACTTCATCACTCTAGCATAGGTGGGAAGACACAAAGAAACCACACCTTCCTAGATGTCCCTACGTAACCCCTGATCGAAGGTCCGAGCCCTAATGAATGGGTCACGAACCATATCCAGGGAGTAGGGAGACAGGTCGGTAAACCTCACTGAGTACTCCGACACAGTCATGCCCTGCTGTTGAAGCAACAGAAGCTCCTCGATCGGCACTGACCTCAGCATAACCAGATATTACTCTTCCCTGAAGATCCACTCAAACTATTCCCACGTGAGAATCTACTCGTCATGGGACTACATCAGCAAACTCCACCATCGCTCATCCGAACCATGGATATGGCTCGCCTCTTGGACCACCATCTGATCTGTTGGTGTCCTCAGCAAGAGAAAACTTAAGTGACTGCTTTGAGCAATTCATCAGCTTTCTGAGGGTCTAGATCACCACAGAACCTTAGAGGTCACTGCCTCTCAATCTCGTGCAGCACACTTAGCCTGTGCGCAACCTCATCCCGCACTCCTGGAACAACCAGCATCTCGATAGGTGGTGGGTCAACTAGTAGACCACCTACAGGTGAGGCCTCAGAACCAGCACCCTGGTTTACAGCCTCTACACGGGGTGGATCGCCACCACAGTCTCGCTTTGGAACTCTCACCATCTATCATCTTGGAGGAATTCATAAATAAAACCATGACATACCATGGTCAAAGAGTATATATGGAGATCTGACTCAATAGGGAAAGGAAAAATCCAAATCCCATTCCTATATTATGCATGGACCGTTATGTCCCTATGACTAGTGTCCAAACATCCCGAGTTGAAAGGCAGGTTATCAGAGTCCTGGTGTATGGATATGTCAGCCGCCTCACCAACACTAGAGCCACTGGCCTAAAATCTGAACTCGAAATATCCTGACACTGCTGCTATGCAACCGAAACCAAACTCACAGCTAGACCAGCTACACTCTAAGATCCCAAAGGTGGAACATCCTTTAATACCAATCTATCATGACCCGAACCAATGGGGCTCAATCTGTGACTCCCCAAGCCTAACTCCAATAGGCCAGGGGATGGCGTCTAGTGCCGAGTAGGCTATCACACACAAGAGAGGAATTAGCCTAAGGTACATGTACACACGCACCCACATACACATCTATGAAATAGTGTAGAGATATATAAAATTTAAAAGAAAATGCATGTATACATCTATCCCAAACCAGAGTGCAAAAACATTAACAAAAAGGAAAAATAGGGCCCACTGGCGGAAAACTACAAAAGCATCCAACCTGCTCAGAAGAAGGGGTACGCTGCCAAAAGCACCACCGGAAAGCCTCTCGGCACAACTCTAGTAAGACTCCATGGTCAGTCACACTCACTCATCACTGCTTTCCCTGATTCCTCCTAGGACTACATCAAAATGCATGTGATCTGCATAAGACACAAACATGTGTAGGAAAATCCCGTGCAGGGGTGAGTATAACAATACTCAGTAGGCACCAAAAAAACCCAAAACAAAAAAGAGAAACTGAAAGGCAACAGTCCACTCATCCCAGCCAGAGGAAACCCAGATGAGATAAAAACTCCATCTCATGACCATACCCGGCTAAACACGACTAGTCAGCTCAACTCTGCTATATGCCCATACATACACCATGAACAATCCAGATATACTCAGCTCACACACCAAGCCACATGATGTAACGAACTAATCACCAGCAATGGATCAAAAGTAAGAGAACACACTCCATGATCACTATCATCACATATGACACTCGCCTTAGAGAAACACTCCATCGGGTCCCACAAAAACATCTCATAGGCTCACCCGAGATATCTTTCTTGTTGGATATCATCACTGAGAAAACCTTACTGAAACAACATAAACACAAAAATCCTCAGATAGAGGATCACTCCTAAGATCCTATAGGGGATACCAGAACCCACATCAATATAAAAATATCGCACAGATAGGGGATCACTCTTAGTATCTGCTGGGGGATACCACAACCCGATCTGGCATTCTTAGATCTCACAAATAGAGGATCACACCCAGGATCCACTGGGGGATACCATATCCCGATCTAGCAAAGGACAGTAGCACGTCACTCAGATAGAGGATCTTCACCTGTGTCACGACGGTCACAACGATACAAAAACCAAATCTAGTACAACTCGCAATGTAAGGGATCGAACTGATGATGTCGCAACCCTACAAAAACCACACACTGAGTAGGGGATTGTATAACCAACGATACTGCAACCCTACTATAATCCTCATGCTGAGTAGGGGAACGTTTACATGATGATGATACAACACTACTGAGCCTGACCCACTATGTAGGGGATCATATTCCCGATGATGCCACAAACCCTACAGGGTTAACCTGCAAGATAAGGGATCGCCCCCTGTGAATAAGCAGTCAGAGCGATACCAAGAACCCAATCTAGGGAAACGATGCTAGTGGATTCCGCTCGAGAGCCACCAGAGGGATGCCACAACTCTAACAGATTAAACATCCCATCGAATGGATCACAAACCTATACTAGGGTTGTGATGTCACGCGAACCCTTGTAGTAACAAAACAAGGGAGTACCCTCAACCACTACTGGTCCAAATTTCGCTAACTTGAGTGACTTGCCACAATAGCACTTCGTGCACCTCCAAGGATGATACCAAGACCACCATCGCGATCCACGTGGAAAAAACACGCAGGATAGACTGTTTACTCACCCAAAATGGACAACAGGTGAAGAAGACACTATTCACTATAGCTAGCCCATGTGGGGCCCACACTACGATCCCGAAACTATCAAGCAGATCATACCACTATGATCCCCTTGGAAAACCACAAAATATTGACTACTCGATCGTCCCAAACAGACACTCGGTGAAAAAGACACTATTAACCGAATCCATCCCTGGTGGGGCCCACACCACAATCCCAAAACTCGTCAATAGGATCACACCATTGCGATCCCCGCAGAAAAACACAGGGGATCGACTACTCGATCGTCCAAAACGGTCACCCGGCGGAAAAGTCACATTTCTCTGCAAATGCCGAAAACTAGCCTCTTGGAGCCTACACCATGTTCTTCGTCGCAAATCCTGGAAACTGTTTTGAAACGTCCGTCATACCTTCAGGGCCTCAATGCCACTGACGACATGTCATTTGGACACCCGTGCAGGTGTTATAGAGGATCGAAGTTGAAAATAATAAAATATTATTATTATTTTCAAAGTCTCATGGCCCCGGGTGAGACACCCAACTCTCAAAAATTCAATAAATAATCTCAAGAGGTCAGTCTCGATGAATGATTCGTGTCTCCGCAAACGGCTCTCAAATCGGACTCATGGTTTGCGAGTTACAGGGGTTTAAGGAACCCACGGAAAAACCTGGCCAGACCACTACCTGCCTCACCGGAAACAACCGCACCGCCACCGGAAACCACTGAAATGGAGCCAGAATCCACCATGCCACCACCACCCTTGTTTAAATCCACCATATCTTCCACTAGAATCTGGGTTTTCTGCCAGAAAACATTTCGGAGCCACCAGAATCACCCCGGTGCTCCAAATTCTGATCCGAAAAGTGTTTCGGAAACCTCGGGACCCAAACTACGCAACCCTTATAAAGATTTGTAGAAAAACAACACAAAAATGGGATCCAAGATTTTAAATCTCAAACTGCTAACCTATTGGCGGATCGCCAAAACATCAGGTGCAGAACGATGCCTGCGGCGCCCTAAAGCTTGATCTACTGACGATCGGCGTTGAAAATGGATACCTGATGCTCGATTCGGTGAAAAAGGATGGTAGAGGGGGAGGGTTTCATCACTTAAGTAGAGAGGTAATTGGGGGGGGGGGGGTGATTGATTTAGTTATTATTATTATTCTTAAATAAAAACCTCATTTCATCTCCTAGCAGTCACGCCTCTAACCGGACACTCGACGCCTACTCAACTTAGGTAGCGCCTAGGGTAAACACGGCGTTCTGAACGCAATGTCAGTCTCAGAATTATGATCTAAGACTCTGTTCAAGAGTTATTCGAGCTGACGCTCATAATTATACTTTTACATTTATTTATGAAAACTCCCCTGGTGGATTTTCTCATATCAGGCCCGCACCCGCAACGTTTATACCCCACCTAGGGTAAAGGACACCCTTTAGACACAATCGTACACTCAGATTCCTTTTCTGAGCTTCTTTTTAGGAGCTAACACACCGCTACCACGTTTATAGTGTAAAAATACATAATAATTTTATAAAATTAATTCTAGGAACACCAGGCCTTGGAATAGCATGCCATCATCGCACCTAGCTCAGGATTTATTCGTAGAAATATTCCAATATCTGACAAGACCAGACCCGAGTCGCTACAAAGACAAATCAACTAAATCTCAAATACATGGGAAATCAAAAATATTTTTTTTCAATTTTCGGATCAGTTGGGAGGAGCTCAAATATTAATCTACTAGAAATTGAATTATTACAGGCATCTAGATGTGTGATGCTGAATAGTGAAATTGTAAGACCATTTATTAAATAGTTTAGGATACAAAAAAAAGACGAATGAGAGGACGGACACGAAATGAACAAAAGTTGTTAATAAAGATCTTGTAGAATGGGTTTTCATGATGTTTATGTGCAGAAATATGAAAATCAATACGTATATAAGGTTGATAAATATATTATGTAAATATAAAAATTTATATTAATTCTTTAAGATATTGAATAAAAATACTCGAGTAGAGTTGTCAGAATATTTGATGTTTCTTTCTTGAGGTCCTCTAAAACTAGCTATAATGTTAAACGCATACAATGTGAATGAAGTTAGATTCTATAAAGTGAATTAGAAAGAGGATTTGAAAACACAGAATTATGGAATATTTTTATTTTCGGATGTTGGATTTATTGGAAACTTGACTGATATTTTAGAATTCAAATAAAATGGTCATTTTTTAGTTGTTTCATTCAAATTCAATTGGGTGGATATTATTAGGGGTGTAAAAATTGATTTCATGAAATTTACTCCTCTTAAGTTCCTTCACGTGATGGATATTGGCGACCTTCATCTGCATGATCCGTATATCTTATCATCGCAAGCATAATGAGTATAATATTTGAAACATGTCATAGATGAATTGTGGAGAGAAGTTTCTCACGTATAACAATAAGACTTGCATGATATGGGTGATGAATTAAAAATTTTACCATTGAAATTGAATCCCATCAACATCAAGAAGCAAACTTACATTTCCATCATAATATTATAAATAATAGCCATGAAAGGGAGGATGAAGTAGATGAAGTAATGATGGATCATGAAATCGACATGATTGAGGGATAAAATGATTTTATTTATATATATCCATTCATTTAACAATGACTTATGTCATTTGTGTAGTCATTTGTTAACATTTTTAAGTACAATTTAATTATCAGTAATGTTCATCTCTTATCAGTTCTATTTTTTGAATGAATGATTTGAAATATATGTTCAAAACATAATATTATTTGATTAAACGACAGAAATTCCATGGAAAAGATGTTATAATGATGCTAGTCAACTCTCAGTTGATGTTCCATCACCCACACTGATAGTTAGTGATCCATATATCTCCCTCCCTATAGCATCTGATACATCGTCTATATTCTCCCCTTCGCCATCTCTCACAACCTCCATCAGTATCCCATCAATACCTTAGTTAATGCCCTCCCATTCTAAAGCCTCAACAGTGAGGGAGCATGGAACAACTCCATGTTATTCAAAGGTATATTGGAGGGTGACTATTATATGCACAAATTAAAATATTAATTAATTTATTTTATATTATTATACTACTTACTATTTTTTCATAAAAGATTGAAATAATACTACTACAAAAAATATGAATAGTTGAGAATTAATAAATTTGAACAAACTAAAGATATATTTCCCATTTGATTTATATGGGGTCATTATGGATGACTCAAAAAAAAGTACTTGTTTAGATTGTTGGCTAGCTGGCGGATGAGCCGGTTTTTCATCCCATTAAGTATGATTATTGGAGGAATATCCCTTAATAATGGAAAAATGATGTTATTGATTTATTAAAAATGGAAATTTATATACATTATAGTGTATTGTAATTTCATTACGTTATTAAATTCAAGTATTCATAAATGAATCTCTGTGTGTAAATGTTTTTTTTCACTTTACCATTACTAATACTCTAGCACAAAAGTGAATATTTAAATTTTTTTTGGCTTGAAATAGAATTATTTTAAATGGAGAATATGGAATGAAGTCAATGATACCTCATTGAGAACCTAGGAAATGTATGATAAAGTAATCAATGGTGTATGTAGAGAGAAATAGATTTTTTCTATTTATAGGCATAATGATGATAAACACATGTCATTTAAATATATGTTATTATATACAATATCATTTTACATTTATACATGTTTATGAAAATGATATTACATTGCATACAATACTATTAGATTACATTATACTTATTTCAGAAACATTCATAGAAGAATGCATCGATTAGGGTTATGAAAATAATCCAGCACACTATGGAGTCATAGATTTTTTCTACATGCTGATCGACCCTGGTAATCATTTCATTAGTTTAAATATTTATAATAAAATATTATCTATTTAAGATATTAAATTTTTAATTTATATTTTTTTAATGTAGTCATCGAGTTTAGGGAACTATTCATTCAGAACATAAGTGTGGTTGGATGTTCATAAATAAATCAATGAGTGTTTTGTTAATGAGCCTTCCAAAGTAGTGTGGGTGTGAACTCATTTTTCTTTATAATAACTTAATATTAGTTGTCACTATGATAATATATATTTTTATTAATATGATGGATATATGATTAATAGGTAAAAATTAAATATCTATGGGATCCCAATCCCATGCAACATAACTCAGTCTCCCAGGATGACTGAGTACGTAAAGTCTATATGAAGGATCATCCTCGTTGAGTGTGCGGGGTGAGGTTGGGGATATTAGCATATTAGATATTTGTTAGGCGATGAGAGATTATAGCTGCATCTAATCTTTGTTATAGTTAGTTCGTACACCAAGATTATTAGAGAAAGTTTTTTTCTATGAAAATCAAAATTAGGGAACAAGGGGATTAGATATTTATTTTTAAAAAATGTTGATTGATTTATATCAGAAGATGATTGGATCTGTAATTAGTAGTGTTGCATCAATGAATGGTGATGAGTAGGTAAATCAAAAACTTTAAAAATATTTTATGTTACATACATTTATTGGTTTCAGGTTAAAATATAAATATAAAAAATTATATAATTTTCAAAATAGTTGTCTTACAGGTGCCGAATGAATGAAGTAAATATGGAGATGGAGATGGTGATGAGCAGTGATCATCATCAGATAATGATTAGTGGTTTTTTTGATGTTTCGTGTAAATATAGAAAGAGAGGGGTTGTTCATCTAACATGTGTGGTACATAGTATTGACCTAACATTTTAATGACTGATCAATTTCCTGATTTCCCATGATTGAAGAGGCTGAAAACATCTAGGGTTCCATTGGTAGTCATCAATTCATTGAAATATGGGATATAATATGATTAAAATAAATATCTCACATTGGTATTCATGGTAATTAGTGAAAACAATATTGTATTTTATTTTAACATAAAAAATCATTTCCCTAATCCATTATAGTAATACGTAAGTAGATTTTAATTAAGGTTGGAATCCTATAAGGTATTGTTCAATCATTGTTGTTATAAATTTTTTCCTAATTTTTAAATTTCCATGCTTGATTTTTTTTACTTTAATCATATACATGTACATGTTTATCATTTTTATTTTTTTACTTATATCCTATATTCCCAAAACCACATTCATAATTTATGTTACATCATAACTTCAGTCTTCATCAATTCACTATTTAACATCAATCACATTACATCATCATTCATGATGCATATCTTTATTCATTCTTATACTCAAGTCATTCCATGGACTCCCACATTCCCATGGACACTGATGGTTTTACCCATCTAATATCTCCCTATGCCACCACCCTATCTTTTCTACCCCAACAAGTATAATTCTAGCTATAAACCTGCAGTCCAACCATTAAATCTCCATTCACAAATCCAAATTTTAATCACAACTCCCACCATTTCAGTTTAATTTTATATCAAAGGAATATAATTATTGATATGTTTTTCTATTTAAAAATATATTTATATTCTTTTAGTGTTTATTAGTGTTTTAGTTTTCACATAAAATATTTGATTATTATTCATGGTTTTTAAATGTACTTTTCTTGATAATGGGTGTCATATTGGATTCTAATTAAGGGTTTCTTATGTTTTTCTAATATGAATAATTACTTTCACTAATATATACAACAGAGTAAATTTAAATTTATAATTTTTATATAGATATTTTGTTATTTTTATACTTTTACACAATACTTTTTAATACTTATATATATAACATTAAATTATATACTATATTGTATTATACGTATATAATTTTTTTTATAAATTTTTTATCAGATGTTATTTAATGATGATTGTTGATCCCATGGTTGAAAGAGTGAGGATAAGATTAAATGTAAATAATTGGGGTGTTTTATTTTTTTCAACATATAAATTAGCAGTAAAATTTTGTATTTCTGGGTTATTTCTTTTATGTGAAGTTTCTACCGTGATTTTTAGAATCATTATAAGAAAACGAAAGAATCTGATGATTTGAATTTCAATATTATGTTATTTAATTTGGGGATTTTGTTAATGATATATATAAACACCATAGATAATAGAATATATAGACTACATATAAATTGAAGAGAAAATACATAGATATTATCCATATGGTATAAAATCGATAAAAATAAGTTGAGAGAAAAAGTTATTAGCATTGTGTGCATGTTTTTTATACAACGTGGATAAATAATTTCCTACTATTTAAGAAAAATAGAAGAATAATTGTGAACCACACTCAATAACTTTATAGCAGTCCAATTTGGGATAACATAAACACAAAGAGGGGATTAATCATCGTCCATGACTTTTTATCCAATTGAATACATTTTAACCTCTATCCTTTTATCTATTTATTTATTAAGGTGCATATATATCTCATTCTATCTTCTAAAAATCATCTTTTCTAAGAAAATAATTAAACACGCACCAACATATGTATAAGGCCCTAGCTTTAAACATTACATAATCTTGAATTAATTTAATAATTTACATTGAGGATCTTTTCCAGTTTAGATTTTTAGAAAATTAGGCCACAACTTATACATAACAACTTGAATATTACATGTATACAATTCTACTCAGTTTCCATTTTTTCATAAAATAAAATATCTTAAAAATGAACATCATTTTATTTCATGATTAAAAGTCCAAAATTTTCCATGATCACATCCTTGAATCTATTCACCATTAATAAATAATAATGAAAAACATGGGATGAGCATACAAATCCCATTAAGGGATGCATAAAGACGGAAACTATTATTCTTTCATAACAATATGTAAACCATGGATACTTTATCATAAGTAATACTTTTAACCATTATAAAGGAGTAAATACTATTCACTGAATAAAATCTCATTTCATAACGTTTTTTAACCCAATGATTATGATAAAAAAACATATAATGCACAAAAAACATATAAAAGGTAAACATGGGATATAATTAAACATAAATGGAAAAACCATATAGTCGACTTCCACAAATCATTCTTACAAATTGAATAGCCATAAAAAGGAATTTCATATACAATGCATTGGTGGTTATAAAATAACCACATGTCCTTGGTTTATCATGGAACCACCTGTAATTTCATTTATCACGTAACCAGCCGTCTTCTGTCTATGTTTCCTTATATAATCATAACATATAAAAGATTGCAAGTATAAAAATTTCAATCATGAAATTTCATGTTCATTCGCATGAAATAATTTCATGATTTTGAAATAGTAAATCCAAGTTGAAAAACATTTTCAATACCCAAATATGAAAAAAATTGGTTATATGTAATTTATTTTCCATTAAAAATATCATGGCTTGTTAAGGAAGTCAAATATAAAATAATTCTCGCGGTGGTGGAATGGTCATTGTCACCATGTATGTTAAAAAGAAACATTTTCATTTTCATTTAGAAAAACACTTCATAAAAAACAATATTACCTTTGAATGAAATAAAAATTCAAAGGGGTTTATACTCCGTATAAAGGAACGTCCTTTATAAATCAAAAGATTCCTCAATGAAGGAAGATTGAGAAAAAGTCCTTTACCTCATGTCTGACATGCCTCATTGGTCACTTAATTTCATGAATAATAAAAATAATATAATTTATACTTGATTCAGAAATTTTTTAAGTTAATTATTCCTTTTATATCAAATTTTCCATATTATAACAATTAGTTAATTTTTTGAGTTCATATCAGACATTTTTTCGGTGTTCATAACTTTAGTCAAAAATGAACATGTAATAAATATAAATTGTCCACGTGGTTAAAAGTCCACTATATACCAAATTATATTCTTGATTTTCATAACATATATATCATATATATTCAGTATATATCTATTTTATTATATATCATATGATTTGTATAGGAGAAATGAAATTCATTGTTCATGGAGACGGGAAGCCGTACGTACACATGAACAATACTGGCATTTATTTTTCATATTTAATGTAATGAAAAATAAATCATACATCGATATACAATAAATAATGTATAATATATATGTTATATATGTTACATATGTTCAACTATTTCATCTTTTATATGTTCCATGTATATAATGAACAATTCATATCACATTGAGGGAGCAGTAGTCCCCACTTCCTCAAATGAAATTATCGTATTTATACAACATGAAAAACATAAATGTATTTTATAAATGAGAAAAAACATATAGATAAAATAAATAAAATAAATATAATATATAATTAAATTTTCATCATAATGGACACCATGAGAGGTGGTCTGAGAATATTGAACAATCATTGTTTCAAGATCCAGTTGTTCATCCTCCACAGAAACAATATGTTTTATACCCATTAGACGGAGGTGTGTTTAAGTGTTTTTAAAATACTTTTCATAAAAACATAATAGTATATTGAGGATAATTTTTTTATATAAAAAAGAATAGTAAGATCATATTGAGTGGAGCAGAAAAAATAATTGAAAGAGACTTAAGAGAAGACATTACTTAAATTCAGGTAAATTCATTTGATTTGAACCAAAGGGTTCTCTTGCTGTTCCATATTCCTATGGGAATGCTTCTAAGAGGATGAAAGGAATTTTAGGATATTATTTTGGCATTGTTTTGATGAGAAAAGGGGCTTGAGAGGTGAGAGTAATGGGTTATATGTGGTGCACTTTTAAGGTGGGAGGAGGGGAACTTAAATAATATCTTGAATTATTATGGTATTGTAAATTATGTTTCAAGTATAAATGATTTCAATTTAATCTATATATTTAATAAGATTAATATAAGTAGAAATAAAATCATCCAATAAGAATTAGATAGGTTTTAGATATTTTTTATACTTATCTTTTTTATTTAAGACTTTTTTACTCTTACAGTTTTATCAAGAATTTAACACATTGAGAATCAAAATATTTTCCAAAACATGAAAAATATCCAATTAAAGATTCAAAAATAAAATTTCAGACTTATGATAAATATTTTTCCAAATCATATTTTCTTGGATTTTTATAATATTTAATGAAATATTTTATATTTTAAAATAATAATTATATCAAATTTTACACTATTCATATAATTTCTTATTTTAAAATCCATAAAAACATGATTGATTCAAAAAAACATCCATAATAAAAATATAGAATGTATCTATAATCCATAAAATGAATGTATGACATCAAAATAACCAAATTACATTTATTTTAACGTTTATAAAATCATTTATTTAAATCCTATTTTAATGAAGAAATCATTTAATCATCATTGTGTCGTTATTAAATTTATTTATTTAAAATATAAAATTAATAAATAAACTTCCATTATTTAGTATATATTTTTGTCTATCTAATGAATACTTATAGTTGAAAATTTAACGTTTATAACCCCTTATACAAATTGTTTTACAAAAAAATACATGGTTAGGTTATACATTGCTTAACATTAAATTAAAAGTAATTAAATTCCATTTTCACACACAAGTGACTCCATGGGGGACTAAAATGGACCAAAGATTACCATGGTCAGAAATTTATCATCAAATAGGATTAGGACATGTGTTATGGTAATTTAATATTATTTTAATATTAATTTTGACCCTTATCTACTAGATCTACCCTTTAACAATGGTAAATAAAATATTTACTAAAGTTGTTATTAATAATGTCAAACAATTAAGGATAAATACTTAAAAAATATGGAAATCTTGATTCCAAATATGGAATCCATTTTTCCAAATTAAAAACACAAATGTAGCAGATATTAATTTAAAATTAATTCCTATTTTCAAAACCAAAAAATGTGTTTTAGGAAATAATATATATCAAATGATTGAAATGTGATTTTGTCTAATTAGAAGGTAAAATTACTTACAATGACAAAAATTGGATTAAATGTAAAAATATAATCTAATTACTCATTGAAATGAATTAAAAATATAATCTTAACACATAAAAAATATAGATGTAATGATAGTTTAGATTTAAAATGCACTATTTTTTATTATTAACTAAAAAATGATCATAATCAGAAAAATACCAAAAATAAACCAAAAGTAAATGTTTATGTCCTTATTCTAAAGAATAATTTTATTTTGTAAAATGTATCATAGAAAAGTGACATGAAATATATTTAAATTGGGTAGTCCATCAAATGGTGACAAACTATATTTTAGAAATATTATTGTATTTATGCTTAATGTTGGATGGATTCTTATTTTAATCCTCTATATTTTATTGGATAAATGTAAAAACATTTAAATAACATTATTAATAAAAATATGGTTATTTTATCATTTCATCTAATACAATGGCATGGTGTTAACTACCATTTAAAATAATAATAATATGTTATTATTTTTTAGTATCACTCTTCCTTGTGTGAAACCTGAGATTTTGGAGAAAACCATTATTGCGTGTTGGGTACACCATTGAAAATATAATCCCCATTAATGTAAAATTAATATATTATTAATAATTATTAATAGAAATAAAAGTATTACTCTATAAAAACCTTAGTCCCCACAATAAATTTCATGCCAGATTTTCTAACTTAACCTCTCAAAAATGAGAAGGATAATCCTTTACATGAAATGGATTCCTCCTTTATTAGAAAACACAATAGTAGAAAAAATTGGTACATTTGAGAAGATTTTATCCTATAATTGGTATTACAAGATTCTCAACTACGTTTTTGTGTGTCTTTCACTCTTTCAGCATCTCCATGGTTCTTTATACTACCATCATAATAGTTTAAAATTGTGATTTATAGCAATAATAAATATTTCACTAGTATGTACTATACCTCTCCATTAACGTTCCAAATTTTTATCTTCATTATATACTATAAAATTGAAAGATAATTATTCAAATATTATGTGAAAAAAATGTACAAGAATACTTCTTCTTATTCTTTACAAAAAACTTTAAAGGTTTCTATAATCACTATTCTTATTATGTTCTTATAAAAATTAAAGATTCTATTTTTTGTATAAACTGAACTACATAACATATTTCTTCCTTTTACACCCTTACCAAAACGGTTTCTTTAGATTATCCCATAATTATATCATTTGTTTTCCCTATATGTCATCTACATCATTGACACTTTAAAATTAAATATCTTATAAATTTTAATCTTACAAATTAGTAACAAAAACATATTCATAATTGAATTTTAATTTAGAATTCAAATTCATGATTCCAAATTATTTCAATCATATCTAAAATTATAATAATTTTTTTCACAACATTAGATCATGTTAGACCTCATAGTCACCATTTTTTTTGTTAAATGACATCATATATTGATTATGATAGGATCTTGGGTCAAAAAAAAAAAGATATATATCATTGGATCCACTCGAAAATAGAATTAATATTTTTAACACATGTGGAACCATGGTGTGTGGGAACTGATTTTAGTACATCTTCATTGAACCATGATTGTGTTTTTCCCTAATAAAAGTTGGTAAATGGTATATATAAATAGAATTTGGTTGTTTTAATATATATTCTTATGTATTTTACATGTTTTATAAAATTAAATTGGTTTTTTTCACTACGAAAAATTCTTATTCATTGGGTTTTAATATAAATATGGTTTTAATAGTGGTTTTACCTTTTTGGGCGTTTTCCATGATTAAAAGGCATAATGTGGTTTTATAATATAAAATATAGTTTCCCTTGACATATTTAGTTATGATTAGATTTTATGTGTGTACATATTGGGTTATAAGTTCCCTACATATGTATTTTTTCAGTGTACTGGGGAAACCAAATCTATAGTCGGTTTTTATTTGTAAATCAACATATAGCCACAGTTTAAACTGCTCCTATATGTTGATAGTTTTATAAGCAATGGTTAAAAACACCACTAAAAATTATTTAATTTTATTTAGTTGTGGTTTTATTAGTATTTTTCATGGTTTTCATGCAATAAATGAAAATATTAACTGTGGTTAAAATGAATGATAAATCCTTACCGTATTTTCCCACCAAAAACTGCTGCTAAAACCAATAAAATCCTAGCTAAATATGGTTTCGATGAAACAACTGAAATACTTCCACTAAATGGAAGAAATCACTTCATATTGGACGTCAACACCAGTTTTAGTGGAGGTTTTATGAAACTATTAATGAACCATATCACTGAGGTTTAATATACTGCCATCTTAAAAATATCATTGTCATTAAATTATTTTCTTATTGTTGGACCTCACATTGGTAGGACACACTGTTTGGAAAATCATGTGATGACCATAAAATTTTAAAACACTAATGTCTAGAGATGTATTTCACCTATTTCACAAAGTTTCTACATACCATTATTCTACCATTCAACTTTTATCAAAACATGTTTTTTTTAAATTTAGATTTTTAATTGCTCAAAAATCAAAAATAGAGGATGAAGATAATTAAATAATTAAAATAATTAATTTTATATGGCTGGGGTGTGATAATTATACCAACCATAACACTTTATGGCCCAAGATATTCAGACATTCTAAATGAGAAACAAGACCAAAATCAAACTGAAAAGGAACCACCTGAATAATATTTTGAGAATGAAACTTAAATCAATGAAAATATCCAAACCAAACATACAAATGAAAAAACCAACACCCCTAAAATAATCTTTGAACTCTAAAATTCACTCCTGACCAACTACATAGAATCCCAAAATAATAAGGGACACGTGGTGGGTCTTCCCATCATTTATGAAATAATAAATCAAAATATCTCCAAGCCCCAACACATGTGGGACCCAGTTAATGAAATTCAATATAATCACTAAACCAAACCATGATTCATAAGATCTATAAAACACTAGCTTCTCTAAAAATTCCCTAGTCGAATCTAAAATAATTATAGAAAAAGTTTAACCACTTACAAGTTCTTTTCTGCTATGAACAAACATAAAAACCTTAATAAAATGAGGCCATAAACAATTTTCGATAAAAATAATTTAATGAAAAGAAAAAATACCACTAGGAAAAATTTAAATGGATTCCAATCTAGAATTGGAAAAATAAGATGGATTTACATCCACACACATAGTAGATCTTATATGTGAAAATCTCCACTTCCAGACCTATGAATGGAGCCATGATCTCTTCATGCATATTCTTCCTCGCAGTTTGGATCCAAAATATATAGAAAAAATATATTTCATATGGCATCATCAGAGGCCACACAGTTAAATTTTATTCCTTCAATTACATAAGGATGAATTATTATTCCCAATCAGACCACCCTTGAATCAAACAAGAATGGTTTCCTTCTGAAAATAAGAAATAACTGGAATAAATTTTAGTCTATGATAGTTTCTTTCGATTCACACTCCTCACTAGATCGGGTAAATTTACAAGAACCAAAAGAAACTAGACTATCAACTACCAAAGGCTTCCCTCAGAGTCCTTCCCATATAAAATAATCTGATCTTTGATCCCTAGATGGTGACACCACAAAAATCAAGGAGATTATAACAGATTACTTGAAAGTAATACTGGAGATAATGAAACTAGCTCATTGAAATTGTCAATATACACCATCACTATCTATTAAACCTTCAAGGCATCTATGATCAGATACAAATTCATATCCTCCAATTCCTTGAGAATAATAAATTGGATGGAAGTGGTCTTAAGATCATCCATGATATTCTTACTCACAATGATGTTGGAACAATCACCTCACATTGGTCTAGGCTTGGTCCTTCAAACATATTCAAGAAAACTCGCACTCTTATGACATCTTGAGTTCTCAAAAACATAAATAATCACTCAAAATACTCATGAAACTCAACATCCTCAAATATTCCTTCATTACCATGGATGACATACACTTATTGAAGTAACCATGGAACCACCACTAAACTAGGAGTTTGGGAAGAGATATTTGCTGGAAGAGACTCTTTATAAATATCATAGGCCCATTTGGGTAGAATACTCTAATCAATGTAAAGAGAAAAACTAAATCAATTTTTTTAAAAAAAACTGGACTAATTTTCATTTTAAACCAATCACCAAGATCATAGGCCAAAACATCACAAAACCAAATCAAATATCTGCTAAAAACACAACAACCTCACAATACATTAAAAGAACAATATTTTAAATCTATAATTTCTATATTTATTCATTCTCAAGTTCTATTTACTAAATATCACTTTAGACATATCCATTTTTAGGTCCTAAGAACCACTTCCACTACCCATTGAACTCTAAAATCACATTAAAAAATAATCATTTTCCCTTTGTAAAACACATTTTATGTCTCTCTAATTATCATTTTAAAAATTCATTTTCCTTTAAAAATACACTCACACTAAGAAAAATGATAAAAATTCATCACCTTCACCAAAATAACTAAAATTGGGAAATAGTGGTCATACAAAACCCGACCAGATAGTTTAGACAACAAAAAAATAAGTATAAACCAACCCCTTGAAGCATATTGAATTGTTCACTCAAACTTCTCATGGTTCACTACACTATGTAATCTCACCATGTAGAACCATATCACTTCCACTATCAACCCCCAACATACACAATCTCATATAACTAAAAGAATATAACATTATAAACCCAAAAAAAAAAAATTATCTGAATCCCAACTAAATCTAGTTAATTTAGGTCTCATCCTGAGTGGTGGTGAACAAGAACCAACAAATGAACTACCTCTTAATCCTTGAAAGTCCAATATTTAATTTACCTAACATCCCAAATAATAAAGGGATTCTATTATATTATTATTTCAGGAACTAATCAAGTTCGACCCTAAAATTGTCACTTGAGTCAGCCCACAACAATGCATAGAGTCATTTCCAATCCTCTTAGTCTAGAAACTAGTATTGGGAATCAGATAAATATCATTTTGAAACAACTCATCCCATAAATGATAGATAAATAAACAAAAACACAAAAAATAAGAGGAATATAAACAATATAAACACAAAAGATATAAATAACTACTACATGTACCTCCATGTGACCTCATGGGTCACCTCAAAAAAACCAATGTTTCACCATGAAAATAGAGACTAAGCCAGAACATGAACTAAAATCTAAAAGCAAAGTCATGGGTATATCCATGATTATTAAAACTTACTATTAATACACAAATAAACTATTCCATATGAATTTCATTTAAAATTATATAAAAACCTATTCATTTGAAAATGAGAAATATAAAAATACGGTTTACATTATTATCAAAAAAATTAACAAGCTTCCATTTTTATGAAAAAAAACAATACATTTTCAAAACTATTTCTGAATGATGAAATTAAATTTCAGTAAATTCATTTAATATATAACTACTAATAAAAACATTATTTTAATATGGAATGAAAATAATGGATATCAATTTATAAAAATATAAAAAATTATAGGAATATAACATACATGTAAAATAGAAGTCATAGGAATTTGGACATTATTTGAGTCGGCCTAGGAATGATCAGTAATTCTAACATATAATAAATCTCTACCAATATTGGATATCATTACACACTTCCCTAACACTCAACGACAACCTTACTAACATGACTAAGGGGCACGTCCCAAAACAATTTCAGATATCTACTCATTGTAATTTAGCAGTTCGCAATCTCAATTAGTGTATCATGTGTACCAAAGACTTCATATTCACTACCCAAGGAATCCCAAGAATGTTAAAGTGAAGGTTAGTTTTATAATGTTATCATATACATATATCCCCTTCCATTCACAAAATCACATTCCCATTCTCACCCCTAAACTCCCATATTAATAAAAACCCCTTTTTAAGTCACACACATATGAAGCATGATCCTATTTCATTAAGAATGATGTATATACTACATATTTATCAAATAAAACACATTTACAAATCAAGTGATCAATCCTTATGATGGATTATTTATTTTAATATAATATATCAAAGTTTCAGTCAAGTCTCAATATCTTATGAAAACAAATTTGATTTCAAAACATGGTTAAAACATATTTTTATTAAGAAGAACCCATGTAAAAGATTAAGTAAATTTTGTAAAAAAAACAATTTGAAATAGATAAAACCAATTTTTATAGAATATGAATGTAAAATAGTAATAAAAAACTCTTTTAAAACACTCAAAATATCACGAAATTCAAATTAAAGGCTAAGAAAAATGTAAAAAAGAACAAAACATGCGAATTTTAATAATTGTATATTGAATCAAATCATATAACCTTATTGGAATGTGTATTTAAACATATATATGTATATATATACCAAAATTTGTAATGTATATATTCCCCTCACCATGAGGGAATATTTACAAAGAGGGTGTATATATATATATGCCTTACCCATGTATATGTCTGCAGGTTACCCTCACGAATGGAGGTCGAAAACATACTAGAGAAAATAAATACAATAAACTCAAAAATAAAAAAAATCCAAAATTATAATTGATGTAGATAAGAGAGACAAAATAAAACCTACCGTAAACAAAATACAATTTCACAACATTCAATTTTCTTGACCAGAACCGAATATAACCATGCCGCATGAATGCTAAGAACCTAGATTAAACAAATAAAATACCCAAAATCAGGTTGGTTTTGACTATGTCTCACGCACCACAATAGAGGGAAGGGAAACCAAAAAAAAACAAGGATGAGGGAAATAGTATGGGATGATAATGTTATCATAGTTGATAACATTTAAAAGTAGGGGGAATCACGAACTAAGGGAGTGGGAGGGGGAGGACGTGCATGTGAGGGAGAGGGGAAAGGTTGATCATCCATATGATCAAGAGAGGGGGTGAGGGGATATCACATATGAATAATGAGGAGGAATGACTTAAGGTTATAATAATAATAATACATATTATTATTATTATAATAATCATATTCTTCCTAATCTAAATTATTTAGTTTTACAAAATTCTTTTTTTATGCTCGGGCACTACACATGATTTGGACGCATGTTTCTTCAAATAGTATTCCATCCATAGACACCTCACTGGGCCCCTATAGCTCCTAACATGGGAAGTATATATAATTTCTCATACCATGTTCTAGTTGTGCTATTTTTCTCTATCAAAAAATAAATGTATCCTTCATGGGTTGCACATTGTTTATATAACCCGTGCACAAACCCTTAGCCTTCACTGACAACCTCAAATTTTAAAATTTAAAACTTGACTAGACCAAAAATAAAAATAAAGGCTAAAAATATATAAATAATTAAAATAATAAATATTTCAAGGTGAGGTGCGACATAATGGTCTCTAAAGAAAATGCATTTATCACATTTAGGCCCCCAAGAGAGTATTCTACTACCATGTTATTCCCTTGGGAATATGGAACAGAAGTGAAACTTATCAACATTTAATTCATCACATCTTGAAACCCTTCCAAGGAAAACTAGTTTAGTGAAATTATAAAAATTTTAGGGTAAAACAACTGTAATGTTTTGATAATCATTCATATTTGGGAATCATTTTCAAAAAACTGTGGCAACAGAGTCTGAAGTTGAATCCATAGAAATTTTATATGACAGATACCTCAGAAAAATATACTGGTATTATAGTAGTTAATTAGGGCATTAACATTAAAACTAATAATACTATAGAAATTCTATTTATGTAACCTCCTAAAAACCTCAAATAGTTGAGAGGAATTTAGGGACACCATTCATACATATAATTCTACATGAAAAATATCATAGACTAATGTTTTCCCTTTACCATGTTGATGAAGAAATGGTTAAAGTTATCAATTGATTGAAACATTCCACGAATCATTCACCTTCCTCAAGGAATATATCTTAATCACAATAGTGTTGATGCCACCATTTGACGGAAATACCCTCATCATGTATGCAACATCCCTAGAATGGTTGATGGGTTCCTTCCTCCTGGAGAAAAATGATATCGGTAGTGAAATAATCCATTATTATCTCATTCTCACCATGATCGAAAAAATGAATCGATTTTTCTATGATGAGAAGAACAATATTTCATTGATCTATTCAAATTATAAATTATGTAATTATCTTCCACACCATGAGGTCCGTTTGTTCTCTCAAAATGTCTCACTCAAATATATCCACAGTCATCCCATATTGACTGGACATTTGGCATGATGGGTGGTCAATCTGAATAAGTTTAACATCTAATTCATATCGCATAATGTGCTAAAAGGGTAGTCCGTAGAAAATATCAAGGAAGAACACCCCTTATGGAACATGTTTTGATAGGAATAAAATGTCAAGATGAGGTAATCTTATTCTTCTATTTATTTACCAAAATGTGTAAAATTTACAATGATGGTTCATTTAGAAGCCCAATCAAAAATATAATGGAGGATCCCATGATCAACAAATTCAGTTTGGTAATCATTCTCATTTATAACGAAAATGAAATTCTACATTATGTATTTATACTATTAGAAGGGATCACTAATAATGAGGTTGAATTCAAATCCCTCATTGTAACCATAGAGTTAGATTTGAATATACTAGTGACACACCTATGAATAAAATGTGATTTCCAGTTAGTAATAAAGAAGATCAATGGTGATCACACCATCATCAAATAAGAGATAATACCACTACATAATTATGTTCCAGTTTTTATTGAATAATTTACCTAAAAACATCAATAACAAACATACCATATTTCACAAAAAAATTAGGTAGATTCATTTGAACAGGATGTTGTGACCTTGACAGATCCATATCGGGATGAAACAGACGTCGATATCACATATCAAAGAGCAATATATATCCATTTCATTAGAGCTTCATGGATTTGATGAATGAGATCAATAAGACCCTTGAACAAAGATAATTCCTTCTAGAGGTGGATGAAAACAATTATGTAATTCTTAAAACATATCACCTTCAATTAGAAATTTCTAGAAAAATAATAGATATGATGATTGGAGTTTAATTTCTACCTTTTCGATAGCTTAGGCATCCAAATGTTCTTTAAAAGTGGGTTTTAGATAGAATTATTCTCATATTCATTGACATAGAGATGATAACTGCCACCATGAAGGTGTTTGATGTTGGTTCTTAGGTTTTCATCATTCAAGAACCATGATTACTCACCAAATAAAAAGAATTATGTATTTTAGGTATTTGATGAAGGAGTATTTCACACAAATTTTCAAAAACAGTCATTCCATGAATTAATATTACAATATCATCCATCAACCCAATTTTTTTTCATATATCTAAATACACCTCACCATTTTTTGTATGCAGAATGTATGTTATATGTTAAAAATATCTGGGTACAACTAAATAGTTCATGTACATACTTACTGCTTACGAATTCATATCTTAATGGGAGATATAGATTCCTATTAAGAAATTCAGGACCAAAAGTATCATTAATTTTATTCAAAAACAAAATATTTTGCCCCTCCTAAAATACTGTCTTCTAATAAAACGATCTTCTTCTCTTCTAAATTAAATAAGTTATACCATGAGTACATCATTTAATCCAAACATTATTCCCACTACCATGGGATGGAAAATTAATAAATACATGATTCCAATAAATCAATATTGATTATTCTTAAGAAAATGGTCGATAGAGAAAATAAATCATGGCCCTAAAATAACATTTATGTATTGTGGGGTTTCCAAACCACAACCTTCACTACTAATCAGGACACCTCATATTCTCTAGCATGTGGAAGAGAATAACTGCTACCCATTCAGGTGAAACTTCCCTCTCTCCAAATATCTATTTTTGGACAACTCCTATATTTTAACAAATTAAATAAGTTGTTTACTGAGTTAAAGAGACTCAATGAGAAAAGTTTTTAAACCATGAATCATTCGGAAGTATACCAAAACAAGATAGTAGGAAAATTAAAAAATAAATTTCATCCTTTTTCATTCCTTTATGGAGAATTGGTTTTGGCTATGAACACACCAATGATACCTAATAAGAAACCTATAAAACATTAACCAAAGTGGTAAGGACCTTACATTATACATATATTCTTTCCCAATGAAGATAACATATAAATCAAAATGGATGGGTAATGAACTATGCCACCTACCAATGGAATATTTATCAATAAATACTTCATCTGGAATGAATCATTATTATTCCTTATTGCATCATTATAATCCATATGATATTTGGTCCTAGATTCAAGAATATAAAAAGAACAACCTTTGGTCCTAGACATATTAAATAAACTACATGACACCATAGTATGAGATATTAGTTTTTAAACTATATAGGATATTTTCCATGTCACAACACTTTAAATTATATGAAAAAATTTCCATTCAATGAGATAAAACATCAAGGTTATCATCCTTGTTTCATGATTTAAAACTGAATAATATTTTGATCAATGTTTCAGTGGATCATGATCCTTGATGCGAGTCTCTTAACACACATCCATTACAAAACTATTTTTGTCTTGATTATTATCTTAATGGGATAATTTGTGCCACCCAGACATTATGTATTGGGTCCATCAACATAGTAATTAAAATGAACCCTCTCTTGTATACAGAAAATATATATATATATATATATATGAGACTACAATATGGGTCCATTCACTTTAGGTCCTACTCAATGATTGGTAACTATAGGTGGATTGATTCCTACCCACACATGATACATTGTGACTCCCAGTATCAGTAACCAAGATAAAGATACAACAAAAAAATGGTGTCACATGTCCCTTTCTTACTACATACAACCAAAAACATTATAGGAGATTCTAATTAGGGTTCCCTCATTTAGGATCCCATCACAGAAATGAAAATATCCCCATCCATAAATATGAAAAAAGATATTTTTTGGGGACCCCACTCTCTATGTCTAATCCTTTTACAAGTTCATCTTTTATAATTAAACACATCCATTCAACACATTATACTCCTTGTGAAAATATCTATAAGCTTTACTTGGATGTGGGTAATATAATATCTTTTTATAATGGACACATCTTCTTGAATATTCATTAATATGCCCCAGTATAGATTTATACAATTTACCCACAAAAGGTCAGTCAACAAGATGAACCTTCTTCCTCAGGTGAATCCTATTCTATCTTTATAACCTAGAAAAATATAATTCTATCAACCACTTTTCAAACATGGTCCATGGTCAATCCTTGCATACATTTCCATATCAAATCTCTAAATCTGAGAACCATTGAGATCATGGTTTACAATTCCCATCATCATGTCTAATTTTTTTGTAACATCCTTATCCTACTAATACCTATGTCATTCATCATTTACAAACATATTTTCCATGTTACCGAACTTAAAAATACAAGACAACATTCTTCCGTACCATACAACATTAATGATTGTTGTTAATATCATTCTTAAGAGGTGATAAAGAATCTTCCATGGATCATACACCCCCAGAGATGGTGTTCCAAGTTCCAAATAATTACTTGATGTATATAAGAAAATTCTAAAATACTCTTTGATCCATTGTCTCTGGTCTGACACCACGTTTACCACACATAGAAGACTCAAAATGATATTATCATTCCTCTGATTAGACCATATATCCATTTTATCCTTTCACAAATAATTAGTAGTATTATTAAATAAAGATTAAATCATAACATACTCGCACCAGCAAACATTAGAGTGTTTGCCTAAGAGTTCCTATTGTCGACCAGTAACATGTCTTTCCAAATATTGATAGTTTCCCCATTTTAAATCATCAAATAAAAACCATGAAATATAATCTTTCACCACCCCCGTATACTTCTCTAGAAAATATTATTTTGGGCCTATTGAATATCTATGAAAATAAAAATGGGGGAATTATTCACCAGGAAATAACTTTGCGCATTGAGAATTTTCATACTCAATAAGACACTAACCCTTTTTGTCCCAAATATAATCGTTGATGTAGAACATATCCAAAAATCCAATTCCCTCACATTATCTTAGTAGGTAATGATTATACCATGAATTCATTTTTATTTTATTCCTCCCATTATTAATTACCTTCTTGAAATTATCCAGATAAGAATAATGATTCACACAGAAAAACATCAAGAATATTTTTATTCAGTTATCGATGGTTTAAAATTAATTTTTAATTTAAATTTCATGAATAATAATGTTTTCATTAAATGTGGAAAAATATTTATATGGTAGTAAAATGGATTTAAATAAATGAAAATAAGATTTTTTTATGTTATGCAATTTGAAAGGGAAATTTAATTGTCACCCTCAACAAATAATTATTATTTTTACATATTTAGGTGGTGTTGACTTTATTTTTAGGTGTTTAATAATATATTTTTCATTACTAGGAAATCCTTCGTACAAGGTTCCACATAACATTTATCCACTCGAAGTGGTCCATAATAATGTAGCCTACAAGGATGGACTACCAAAGAAGACATGGCATGCGGGAATCAAGCCTGTGTGGTGGCCCGAGGGTGGTGAATCCCACTTGGAGTAGAGATAAGTTGAAACCCACATGGGTTGTGTAGTGTGTGTGGCCCATGTGTGAAATGTGATGTGGGAGATGATGCCCATAGAATGTTGGTTTGGATGGATCTCCCTCACCATGCTTCATATACCGACACACAACCTAACCAATGATTCAATATGTGACTTCTATCCTCCGGTATTATTAACATCCTTTAAAATTTAATTTCACCTCTATTGGATAAAACACTTTTACATGAACCACTATGGCTACACCACATTTTGTATTCTATCTCCACTGCATCACCCAAAAGCTACTAGAAAATTCATCTTCTAAATGTCAAACTTAATCCATCAACCATTGTTTATGCCTGAGGTATCAATGGATCACCTCAAAACCCATAGAGTAATCCATGAATCCATATCTGAGGCTTCATCCAGAAACTTCAATTGTTTGATGAAGACATTTTATATCCATGGGAACCTTTCCCCTTACAATTCCACCATGAACCCCATGCAACCATGCACTAGATAAGAAAACCTGGGGCTTGGGTCTATATTCAATACTATCCATAGAACATAAAAAATAACAATATCTCAAGATCCTTAGGTTTTCATATTTCATACCACCATGTCTCATGAGAGGTAAAACTTCTGTATAAAATTCATGTTTTGAAAAGAAGGGTTAATTGATATAAAATTAATAGAGTGTTTTATGGAAGACTTAGGCCCCTACCTCTGTCTATAAAAGGAGGAACTCTCTAACAATATGAGAAGTCCCACCTTTGGTGAGAGAATACTTGTTTCATAGTGTTGAATGCTTCTTTCCGTTATTTTTTTATAATTTTTCCATTTTGTTTTATTTTGTTTATTTTTTATTTTTATTGAATTGTAATTTTGTTAATAAAAAATTAATTAATGTATTTATTTTTTATGTGTTTCTTCCACCACACCTCTTCTTCTTCTCCATTTTCACTTAATATTATTATTCTTATAATTTAATTATAATTTTATTTTATTTTCATTTTCTTATTCTACATTTTCTTTTTGAATTTTATTATTATTTTATTTGTTTTAATTTCATATTATTGTTTCTATTTTTTTATCATTCATATTTTATTCCTAACATATATACCGTTCTATTTTATACATTTTTCTATTTTTAATTTCTTTTTCACTTATTATTATCCACCAAAGTGATCTCTTCCTCCTGATAAATGGTGGCTATCCCGAGGCTTGTCATGAGGAGTTTGATAATTTCTTGAATTATATTTAAAGTTTAATTTATGTTTGTAATACATGAGAGTGGGGTGAATGGGTGTAGAGATTTCCCCCCGTGGAATGAAACTAAAATTTATTTCAATTATTTTTTTATTTTCCCACTTTTAATTGGTTAACTCATCACATGATGGAGCTAATCCAATAAATAGATGAAACAACATCGATGAATCCAAGTCCTGCAATATGACTCACCCATGATGAAGGTGTTCCATCATCCTTGATTACAAGAGGAGGTGGAATTTAGATTTCTTATGTCATTCGGTATATTAAAATATCTAAATATTAGGATAGTAATTTATCATGACATATTACTATTTGATTATCAAACTAAAATAAAAAATTGAGAATAATGGTGGAATCTTAGACTAAACTTGAAACCAAGTTAATTCCTGTTAATCTCATTGTTTTTATTGTTGGATGTTATTATATGTTTTTAATATCATATTCCATGTCATATCATAATTTTTAAAAATCAATTTCAAAAAAATAATTTTGTTGTTTTTTAAAAGTAATTAAAACAACCAAAAAGATGTATATTAGGTGAATTATAATAATTGAGTGAAAAAAAATGATAATCTCTTCAAGTGTGATGATGATTGTCATCATTTGTGTTGTATTAAGAAAATAAAGTTTCTTTTTCCACACCATATGATTTGCGTGTGTCAAAATTAGAACCATTCTCGAAGAGCCAAATAATGTTTGATTATTTTTTATATTTCTTTATAGTATATATATTTTCATTTCTTTAAAAAAATTAAAAAAAGTTCTTTTCCATGATTTTTTAAAACTTATATTTTTCAACATATGAAAAAATTAATTTCATGTGTAAGAACATGTATTTAAAAATGATACTAAAGACCTATTAAATAAAAGGGACACGGAACTAATTGATCTAGAAAAAAAATGGTGAATGGGTATGACATGGGTATCTCAATTCTAGAACAAGTGATCATGATCAATCAAAGCCGAGGCTTATTTTAAAATACATGGGGCCAATTATAATGTTCCGTTACCTTTTCCTATTTTCAATGATAAAATACATTAATTTTAATAAAAACTAATGGACTATAAATGGCACAACCATTTTAGAAACTATATCTTATATGACCTTGATGATATAGCGTATATTCATGATGAAGAAGACGTATATGGTGAGTTACATGTGGGAGATCAATAAGATTTGGATGAATTTAGGAATGAGTATGAGGTAGAAGTTGATCTCCCTAGTCACTAAAAATTAGCAGATCTAGAACATTTTCATATTTTTCTGTCAATTGAGGAAGACACCACCCATGTGGTGCAATTTGAATAAATTATGGTTGCGTAAATCTACCTACCTCCACTTTCCACCATCCAACTCTAAAAGGAACTCACCAGTGAAGGCGAGATTGAAGCTAAAGCAACTAAAAACTTTTATGTCATCTATATTTATATTTTATGTGATTTTATTCAATAAGAATTGATTATGTATTCCAACTATATTTAATTTTTAGATTTATAAAATATTTTCTATTGATTAGAGTAAGATAAAGAAACAATACATTTAACTATTGAGGAACATATAGTGCTACCAGATTTGGATGAAATAAAATTTGAGGAGGCCCATGAAGAAGGAAAATATGTTGATCCAAATGAAATAAAGATAGAGGAATATCACACTAAAATTGGGAATTATAACTTATAATCATTATGTTTAAATTATTTTATATTAAAAGTACATTCAAATCAAAATTTAGAAATAATAATTCATGCAAACCTCATTAATCCATCACTTAAAAGGAAATAGGATGTTACATAAGTTATGACCAAAAAGGAAAATGAATCATACTTCATCACACCCCCACTATGCATGCCATACTGAATTGTGAATGGGTGTATCTATTATACTCTATCCCTAGATCATTCCATACCATGAATGAAGAAGTGAATGCATGGAAATACCACATGTGGTGGTCCATGTCTAAGAAGATCCACCCACAATCTGATTATTGAAAATAGTTGGCACTGCCAACTAGAGGCAGTAAAAATTCAGGGTCTGCTTGGGGCCATATAACAAGGCCATTCAATTTTACTTTTTTATGGGAAGTCATATTTCAACTCTAGTCTTATGAATTAGTCCAACCTGAAGCTCACTCCTTCTTATCGATTTGAGATTTTGTGACATGATTCTTGTGCATAATTGATTATTTTTTTTATATAGGTCCATGATGGCATATTATAGATATCAAATAGCAAATTAAGTGTGAATTTTTTTTATTTAAAATGGGTTTTCAGTTTTATTATTTATCTATTAAAATCTCTATAATTTTTTTCAAAAACAAGTTGTCATCATTAAACTGGAAATTTCATAACCATAAATGAATTCATTCATTACATGTCTTATATGGGAGATGTGATTATTTTATAAATCATGTGATTCCATGATTTAGATTTAATTTTTAATAAAATTTATTGATTAAAATATATAAAGTTTTGATTAATGTGAAGCATAGATATTAAAATAAGGACTACTGATATTAGGGAATTTATTTTTTAATGTAAATGAGATTTACCAATAAATTTTCAATCATCAAGATATATAGTTCATGTGAATTGATTTTTTGTTATCATTCATACCTTGAGTTATTTTCTAAAATCATTTGTTCCATTTCCACGAGGATTTCTAGAATAAGTACTTCATAATTCATTTTTTAGGATATTTCTTGAGTGATCTTGGGACATTCGACCAATAAAAATGATCATTTGAACATGTAAAACATATGAATATACAAAATTACATTTAAAATTATTTAAGAATATATTTAAAATCCCTTATCCTTAAATTAAACATTTACATCAATCCTTGTTTTACCCTGGAAAACATTAATCCCCTTGTTAGAATGAGGTATTTTTCTAGCCACTTTTTATCCATTCCTACCCTATTTTTATTATTTTCATGATATCATAATGTTGAAGTTTGGTGGTTGGGAAATTCATGATTTAAGGGATGATATAAATTGAAAAATGGGTGGGTTGGTTATTGTGGGTATCGAGAATATTGTTTTATACATTTATAATAAATTTTTTGTTCCCCTCATCAAAAAATTAAAAACAGTATTGGGTAATTACATAGAAGAATAAAAAATAATCATAACTGGAATGATGATTTTTATCATATATTTCTAGTTGGTGGATGTGAGGTTTTTTATAAAAATAACTCTCAAAAAAGAAAAAATGAAAAGACATAATTTTGAAAACTAAAAATATACAAAAGTAGATAAAAATTAATGATGGTGCATAAATCATTCATTGTGATTTACATTGATTATGACCGTACATTTAGTTTGAGGAATGTAGGAGTTATTAAAAATTGAAGGGTATAATTCCATGACACTTTTAATTCTCATATGATAATTTTTTTAGTTTAAGAAATGTACTTTATCTTAGAGGCATAATTTGTAAAACATAAATTACTACCAACAGTAATCCCCATATTCATATGCACAATGATAGAAAAGATCTCATGATTTCATGTTCTTTTAGTCTTCACAAAGTAGATTAAATATTTCATTTAAAAGATAATGGTGGTGCAGCATATTTTCATTATATGATCATAAATCTACATGAAATATTTCATGAGTGATTGGTGAAAATAATCAATGGAAAGGTAAATCCTAAATTGGTATTTCAAATTATAATTAATTAAGGAACATAAATTAAAGAGAAGATAATAGAAATATATATCAAATGGGAAAAAATAATAAGATTGAATTGATTGTTTCTTTGAAAAATATGAAATTGAATTGATATTTTATGTGGACTTTTGAAATTTTTATTTAATTCTGTTATTCATTTAATTTAATTACATTGAAATTTTAATAAAGGTAACATTGGTACCCTATAAATCCCATGTTGAGATTTTTTTCTTAAGGACAATCATGGTTTAAGTGTGGGGTATTTGACACACAAAAATATCGTGAATATTTTTAATCAATTATAAATGGTTTTAAATTAATTTTTGATCTAAAATCCCTTGAAAATTTATTTTTTACATTAATCTGGGAAAATATGTATATGGTTGTAAAATGGTTTAAAATAAATGAAAATTAATTTTTTTAATTATGTGGAATTAAAATGAATATTTTAATTGTAAAATTATTTTAAGCATTAATATTCTTCAAAAATTTGTGAACAGTTCTATAGATTCTAATGTATTTACTAACAAAAATTCAAGCCATAGTAGGCTTTCAGCCAGGGGTCCATGCACCATTTAGCTATCCCAGGAGGGTTGAACATCCATAAAACTTGACAGGAGGGAGCGCTATAGCTACAAGTCACATGGTATCAAATAGTTTCGTGTCTCACGGGGAGTATAGGTGGGTTGAATCCACTAAGGGTCATGCATAGTGTGCAAATTTTGTGAGTAATGTCATGAGGTAGCCCATAATTGGAACAATAGATATTGGATGGTGCTTCTACACCATGGTTTATATACTAGCGTGAACCTCAACCTAAAATTTGATGGGGGAATGATCTTTTGTAGTTTTTTCACATCACATAAAATCAATCCTCACCTCATTCAGATAGAACATGCCACCTCATGCCTTCACGACTCATCCATTGGATGTATTCATTCACCACTACATCACATGAATGTCACTATAAAAGTCTCCACCCTGAGCATAAACTCGATCCATCCATAGTTTTCGAGGCACGGGGTCACCATGGATCACCTCAGGACACATAGATGACTATATTAATCATTGATAGAAGATTAATTTTTTATCTATGAATGATAGATGATCGAGGAGGAGCTCTGAATCAACCTTACCCCTTCCACATTTCCCATGCTCCCTGTATTTCCTTGCATGAGGGAAGTGAAGTCTATGATTGTATATTGTCCCCGGCCTAGGATCCACTAATCTGGTGGCCTGATTCAGGTAACCAAATGACCTCAAAAACACCTCCATGTACACCAAAGGTTTCTAACTAACATTGGTGGTCTAATAGGTCACATGGGGAGACTATAAAAATATCACTAGAGTAATCCACAATAGAACAAAATTTAAATAGATCAAACAACAGGAAACAATTTAAAAACATGCATAAATAACAAACTCCCTAACTGGGTAAAACCATATACATTATTAAATATTTCATGCCATGACATATTTCCACGTGAATAAAAATACCAAAAGAAATACAAAAAACATAATCTATAAAATGGTTAAGACTTCATGTTTACAACCTCACCCATACAAGTCCCATTTTCATCTCAAATCCATAGAATTGGACCCTTTCCCTTGTATGGACCTAAAAGCATGAAAACAACTCAAGTACCCAATGACATCTTGAGTAGTGTGTCACTATAACTCAGTCTTCCCCCACCATCATTGTCATAAAAATATATAGTAAAATTAGTTAGTGCATGCATGTGATAAATAATGGAAGGTAAAGGTGAGTAGTTCAATAGTCCCTTCTAGGTTATGATCCACTAAATTATACAATCGTTGAATCTAGGTACACTACATAGGATTCCCATGGTTTAATATACCTTCTTCATGTGTCCAATCGATTAGGAAAATTCAATATTCTCAAGAATATGGTCATAACTAATGAGACCTATCTCACTAGGAATCACATTATATTAACATCATAATCCTAACCACAAATCCTCAGTCCAGGTGGAATGCAGCCATGATGTAATAAAACTACATACCCTTCCCTAACACGTCCATTTAAAGGTGGAGTTATAACCTTGGTCCAACTCGACTCGTTGGTGTAGAACCTCTTGTCTATACCCCACTCTTCCATGCCACATGAACATGATTATTTATCCTCAACACAATTAACCACATAACAAGAAAGTGTAAAACATATCATTAACAACATAACAAAAATTCTAATAAATGGAAAATTAACATAAAGGCTTAATCCATTAACACATTACTTACTTATATCACTTAATAATTTAACCCAAATTCCTATTCCCCATGCCTATATCAACAGGCATATTCATCTGTAATCATAATTCCTTATCTTATTCCAAATAATTCCATTTAACCTAATTTCATGTCAAACCAACTTTCCCTTACCCTTTAATAGAATTAGAAAAAACTATCCCCAATCCATTCTAAAATATTAAAGAAACCGATTAACAACTTTTCTATGTTTTTAATTCATCATTTGTCAATTTCGTACCTTATATTTTTATTATCTCTCTCTGGAGGGAGGTACACCCCATGGGTGGCCATAATTTGGTCATGTCGTCCACCATGAATCCCATGGGGATCAAGGGGTGGGGGTAAATTAATAATTTGGATATCTAATAAGCCCCATATTTATAATTTCATTATGAACACTTCAAGAAGGGAACATGAATGAAACCCTACATGCACAAATCTATGAATAAACTATGGGATATAACAAACCAACCACCTACTTAGAATAAATTGTTGAAAAAAATTCCTAATCATGGAATTAGATCATTATTCAATACAACTTTGAATTCTAAAAAACACTACAGAAAAAAAGTGGATTAAATATTCAGACGGAGATGGAGAAAAGGTGTGATACTTAACAAAAAAAGAGAAACAAAGAAGAGGTTAGACATACCCAGATCTTCAATCTATAACTGCAGACACTCCAAACATCCTAGAATTGAATTATAGTCACCTATTATGGGATCATGGAATATTTGATCATCACTAGGGTTGATGGAAGAATAAGGGGGAAAATCCCAATTTAGAACTTAAAATCTCATAGTGATGTGTTTTTTATTATCCCAATGTATTTGGGCCACCTGGTTTACTCACACAGTTTGACAAACTGTATAGATGATACTATCTCAAAAAATCCCCCCTTGCACTACTATCTAGGTTTTTTTCATAGTTTTCTTAACTATGTGATAACTGTGTGAAATCCTCTATCTAAGAATGCATGGTTACCTGGGATGATCCGAACGGTTTTCACTAACCATATGAAAACCGTACAACATGAATAGAAACTCCCTTTTCCTCTATTTTCATGTCCCGAACCCTTAGAACACTCCCCGATCATTCACATGAAAATTGTAAAACAATTATTTTTCCAAAAGAAATGACATAAACAGAAACATAAAAAAACAGTTTAAAAAATCCCTAGATCTTACAACCTCCCCACCATATGATAGATCATCCTTGAGCCACTCTTCCTAAGAATCATTGAGTTGAATCAAGGATGTTAAACCACTATCCCTACATATCTGATTCACACTCCCATATTTTATCCATAATGTTTCCATGATATCATATATCCCTAACCAAATACAAAATGATTCCTCGAAAAACCATCTCACTATGATCGACAATACAATATAGGTGTTCCGTAGAGGATGCATTAGCCTTAAGCTCAAGATCTTATGTGTTTGTCAAAAGGGAGTAATTATGATGATACTATTGGAGTATTGAATCAGGGAAAACATCTGGAATCCAACAATATTTTTGTGAAAGAGATAATCGGTATGCCATAGGTTTGATCCATTCAACAATCTCAAATGGCCCCACATACCTAGGTGCCGACTTTCCATGTTTCTGAATATGGTTGTGACCTTGCATTGGTGAGACCCGAAGAAACACACTATCACTCATGAAAAAAATTATTTTTATACAATTTTGATCAAAATATGACTTTTCCTACACATAGTTATTTCCATACTATTCTATATCAAACAAAAGTTTTCCACTTATCATTGCACAAGACTCGGTCCTAACAACTCTGACTCCCCAGCCTCTAAACAACAGTAATGAGATCTACAAATTCTCCCATAATGTTCCTCAAAGACACCATCTGAATCATAACCTGGAAACAATTGTTGCATGAAAACTCAAAAAATGAAATTTGTTTTTTCAATGAACCACAAAAATCTAGGACACAATTTCTATTCATGTCTTCTAATATGAAGAGTACGCTCAAACTACCCATATGTTTGCAGGTGATTAAATGTAATAAACAAGACCAAGGTACCATTCACATTCTGTAATACATTCCATAAGTGTATGGTGATACTTGGATCCTGATAAAAAACTATGGTTCCTGTCACACCATGAAACTAAAATATTTCTCGAACATACAGTTATCTTGACTGGTTGAATGTATTGGTCTCCTAGATTGGCAAGAAATGAGCCACATTGGTCAGACGATCTACCACCACAAAAATTTCATCATTTATCTCAGAAATCCTTCAATGAACCACTATGAATTCCATCATTACTCTATTACATTTACACATTGTAATAGGTAAATAATGAAAAAACCCATATGGATGTTTAGGTACTTCCTTCACCTGCTAACAGTTAAGGCATCATTCCACAAAACTTGATACTTCCTTCTTAATTCCTAGACACCAAAAATACCTACAAACTTTATGGTAAATCTTAGTCAATCCAGGATGCACTACCCATTTTGTTGTGAGAAAATCATGAATCATCTCCTCCCGTACAACTTCATGCACCAAAACAAGGCTGTGAACATAAGAAACTCCATCGACATCAAAAGTTTAACCAGAAGGTGACTCTACCTTTTTATGACATTCCATCATATGAAAACATTAAAAATCAACCAAATGAATCTATTTAACTCTGCAAAAATGTGTGTATTCAAATATTATAGTCTAAATTTCATATTCACATTCCCATTCTGTATTTGAAAATGCATCTCGACAAACAAGGTCATCATATTTTATTCTGAAAAAGATTTCTCAACCACCTGATTCTGAGTCTTCCAGAACATAGCATCAATGAAACTATTTACATTCCCTAGTGTGTAAACAAAATCAAAATTGATGAATTGTAGGTAATCAACCCACATTTTCTTTCAATGAATAAAATCCCACTATGAAAAGATGTATTTGAGAACTTTATGGCCAGTAAACACTATTAAGGGTTCTCCTAGTAATTAATGACTCCAACATTTCAATGAATGAACCATAAAAACTAGCTCATGGTCATGAGTAGAGTAATTTATTTAATTTGGAACCAACTACATCCACCTATAAGCTACAACTTTATCATCATACATCATCACATCTCCAAGTCCAACATGAGACGCATCACAAAACATGGTTTACCTCTTACCGGGTTTTGGTAAGATCAAAATCAGTGTTGTAGTCAATTGCTTCTTCAACTCCTCCAAAGAAGTATCACAAGCCTCTGCTGATTCAAACAGAAAACACGTTATGGTCAAATATAAGAGTGGTGTTGGCAAACAAGATAAATCTATAATAAAACTTCGACAATAATAATCCAAATCTTGAAAACTAGAATCATGATAGATGTTCTTGGGATTCTCCAATGAAACCATAATTTGTTCCTTTTTTTGACCCCCCAACACACCATACGTGGAAATTATGTGTCCCAAAAAGGGCACATTATCAATCCAAAACTATCATTTTGATATCAATGTGAAAAGACCATTCTATATTAGTGTACTCAAGATGATGTCAGGATGTTTCGAATGAACATCATGAGTTATAGAGTACACCAAGATATCATTAATGAAGAAAACATTGAACTAATCCAGGTATGAGTGGATCATATTTCTCCTCATGGACATGATGACAGTCAGTTCATTTTTCAATTGGAATGGAATTACAAAAAATTCATTCAAAATGTACATGATTCAGAAAGCTATCTTAGGTATTTCATAATGTATCATCCTCAATTTATGGCATTCTAATCTCAAATATAACTTGGAAAACATCAAGGATCCATTGAGATGATAAAAAAGATCATTGTTTCTATGAAGAGGGTATCAGTTCTTAACCGTCATCTGGTTCAGTTTCTTATAATCGACACAGAGCTTTAGTGATCTGTTATCTTTTTGAAAAACAACACAATTGATCCCTAAGGTGATATACTTGGATGGAGAAACCCCATATACACTATCTCCTCTAGCAGAACCATGAATCATTGAAGCTTTTCTAGTTCCATTCAATATGTGGGAATGGAATCTGGATCCACCACTGGAAACAATTAAATTATTAACTCAACATCTCCCTCAGGCTGAAACCTAGAGAAGTCCTCAGGAAACACATCTAGAAACAAGTCTACAACAAATTGGAAGACTGGATACACTTTCTACCCATTATCCAGCATAAGGCATGCTTCTTGGGCTGTGAGTTCTACAAACTACTGGAATAGCGGCCCTATATAACCAGCTTGAGTATCCTACTCACCCCTAAGGACATTTGTGATTCCATCATGGGATGCGAATGTTACCTGACGTTAGTAACCATCGATATGGGATTTATATATCACAACCCAATCCATCCATAAGTTAATGTCTAAATATAACATCTATAGGAAAATAAAATCCCACCGAAAACGATATCAACCATCATCTAGAGAACAACCCTTTCACTGCCTAATGTCCTCAACTCGTACCCCTAGTAGAGTATCAAGTGACATTACCCCACAAGCTCTCACCATGGCTAAGCCCAAAATGACAATGAAATGAGAAAAAATAAAATAATGTGTAGAACATGTATCAAATAATTAATTGGAGAGCATGGAAGATATAGGAATCATACCTAAAATAGTAGATGGTCTCACATCACTATCTTTAGGTGTAGCCCGAACTTCCTGGAGGTGACCTTCCACTTTTCCTTGGGCTCTAGCCTAATTACCCTACACTGCAATACCTAATTGATAGGGGTGATCTCACCCCTAGAGTTCCATTGCCACTTCTCTTACTAGTACAACCTATAGAGATCCAACTGCCTGCCTGATACGGCATAACTGAACCCCTAAATACACACAACATCTTCCTATGACCTCCATAATTCGCTGAATATTGTGGATTCTTGCAGAACCACTACATGATGGCTATCCTTATGCATTAATTGCACTCAACTGGTTGGGAGGGACACTAGTCATTCCGGTTCCCTGACATGCAACACTAATAATATAATTCATGGTCACAACATTTAGAATCTGACCCTCTCTTCTGACCACTCTGTGCACTTCCACTCTGCTAAAATTTTTCAAAATGGAACTTCATACTCTCTAAAGTCTCACCACATTCCCCGCAAGATAGTACCACGAGTTCACTAATTCAATTTCCATTTTGGTTTCCCTACATGATAATTGCATGGTACACCACTTCAAAAAAATATTATACAAAAGATATTCTCCCAAGACCTGACCTCGTGTCTCAGCCTGTCTGAGAAGCATTTCTCCATATATGCCTTGTCTCCTATCAGCTTCAGAATGAAGCATATCAAATAGGTAAACTTAATAGCATAGTCCATTACCGAAATTTTCCTTGGGGTAAACATCATGAAAGCTGTATCCTTCTTCTACTTCAAGTTTTCTTGGTAAATGTTTTCAAGAAACTTCTCAAATACTTCAATATAATTCCTTTGCTTACCTACTTCTAAACCATGATTTCCCTCCAACACTAAGCTTGACCTCTCGGTATATAGGCATATAACATGACTCGCATATCAAGTGGAGTTACTAGATGGTAAAGAATATTTTGTATAGACTCTATCCAGATCTCTAATGCCTTTAGTCCACCCTCTCCGATAATGGCCATAGGGTTATATAGCTGAGACTCCCAGGATTCTCAAACGTACATGGTGCAACCCATCTCGGGTCCCATTCCATAATTTTCATAAAACAATAAAATTTTGCATGGAACTTCTCTTCACTATCTTCTTGGATTACAACTTTATGTTTCTCTAGTATAGGAGGAGTTTTCTTAGATACATCATCCTCTCACACAATAGGCACACAACATTGAGGTGGAATTTCTCTACAATTCCAAACATGAGATTTATAGCACAACCATAACACTTTTACAAAATGAAAAAAGATAGAATTTTGGTCATCACATTCCATAACCAAATTGGTTTTCACACACTGCACAAACAACCCCACTCACAACCAGATCACTACCTTTCACCATCTATGATGAGTCCATGGCTAACATAGGTATCAAATTCACAAGATTACAGTCATTATCCTTTAAAATGTTTTAAAATAATTTCTGCTTCCTAATTTTTCCTTATAACATGTTAATTAACTTTTACATCTCTATTAAGCACCATTTTCTAATTACTACTTACCCTTTTTTACTTTCCTTTTTATTGATTAATACCCTCTCATTAGGTGTAATTTCATTACATTTATGAAAAAATTGCATCCTAACCTTACTATCCTACTCACCAATTCCATGTGATTTCCCACCATGATGTATGTCACATATCTACATAGGTTCCTATAATGAAGTATGAATGCACAAACTCGTACCCTTCTGTATATGAGAGAAATATCACAAAACTATCAAATAACACAACAAGTACATCACTCGGTGGTGAAAAATCATCAAATATAACAACACAGAACCAGAAAAACAATCCCTTCCAAGGGTGACTTTGGTTTTCCCGCATACATGTGTATGATAATCCCAAGAATGAGCTCATTACCAAGTCATGTAACATGCATAACAAAATTTCTACCTTCCCCAAATAGTATGAAAGTAAAAATAACTCTTTAATACAACATTGCAATTTCCCCGACCCAGAAGCCACTAAACTGGTGCCTTGAGCCAGGATTCCACCTGACCTCACGCATGCCACCTTATACACCAGAGGTTTCCAACTAGCAATGAGGGTCTCAAAGGTCACATAGGGAGACTATAAATTCTTTAATAGAGTAAGACACAATAAAACACATTTAAAATAGAAAAACCTATAAGAATCAAATTAATAACATGCATAAACAACCAAGTCCATAACTAAGTGGAACTGTATACAATGGAAAATATGGAATCCCATGTTATAGTGCCTTGTGAACAAAAACCCCAAAAAGAATGACAAAAAGTAGAATCTTAAAAATTTTATGGAATCCATGTTTATAACATCTCCCATACATGTATCATGTTCAACTCAACTCTCTCACATAGTGTTATCTCCCTTTTCCTGATCTATAAGAATGAAATATACTCAGGTACCCAACGACGACCCGATTAAGGTGTGAGTATAACTCATTAGGCCACCAGCAATGGTATCTCTAAAATATTCATTAAAATTAAATAGTGAATGAATGTGATAAATAATGGAATTTAATGTTAAATAGATCAATAGGCTATTCTAGGATTTGTTCCTCAAAATTATACAATAGTCGAGTCTATGTATACTACATCGTAATCACATGGTTTATTCTACCTTATTCAAGTGTTCAATGGATTAGGAATGTTAAATATTCTGAATTATTTGGAAATAAAAATAGAGACTTATAATGCTATGAATCAAATTATATTAACCTCATAATCCCCACCTCAAAGCCTCAGTCCGGGAGGAATGCAACAATTTCAGAAATAGAACACCATCCCCTTCCCAAACCTGTGCATTTAGGTGTGGAGCTGAACCCTTATTCTAACTTGAACAGTGGCTGCATAACCCCAAGACTACACCCCATTTTACCAATCCATGTTCACATGCTTTTTTGACATCACTAAAATTAACCACATCACTATAAGGAATAACCAGTATCTTTTGCATCTTCACAAAAATATAAATAATTGGAAAATTTACATTATTCCTCATCTCCATTAACACATTACCTACACATATCACATAACCATTTAACACTAATTTCTATTCTCCATACCTGTCTCACTATGAATATTCATGTCCAAACATAATTCCATATCACATTCCCAAATAATACCATTGAACCCGGTTACCTGTCCACCAAAAAATCTCTTATCCAATAACCACATTAGAAACAACTAACCACAATCCATTATAAATTATTGAAACCGCTTAGCTATGTCATTACATTATTATGTGTCAATTTTACTCCATATATTTCTGTTATCCCTATCAGGAGGGACAACACACCCATGGGTGGCCCTAATTTGGTCATGTAATCCCCCATGCATCCCATGGTCAAGTGGGGATAAATTAATCATTTATACATCCAATAAACCACATAATTCTAATAAAATCAGGAAATGATCAAGAATGGAATAATAATGAAACCCTACATGCACAAATCTATGAATAAAGTATGGCATATAACTTATCGACCACCTTCTTATAATCTATTAGTGAATACACTCTTAATCACGGCCTTAGATCCCAATTCAACACACCTATAAAGACTAACCCAAAAACACACCATACACTAAGGTTTTTCATGATTTAGAAGCAGTTGAATAAAATGTTTGAATGATAACCCAAAAAGGTAAACAAAGAGTAGATTAGAATTAACAGAATCTACAATCCACAATTGATGGCACACCAAATGTACTATGATTGAAGGAAAATAACCCATTGGATGATATTGTATGCATGGATCATCACTAGGATTGAAGGAGGATTAAGTGTGGGAAATCCAAAGTTGAAACATAAATTCATGAAATGGATTTTTTTTTAATTTTTTGGAACTTACTAGGTTGCATGCTATACCCGCATGGTTTGACAAACAATGCTGAAACCATGCATATTCTACATTACGAAAAAAACCCATCGCATAGATAAATTGGATTTTTGCATGGTTCTCTTAACCGTGCGATAACCATTCGAAAGCCTCTATCCAATCCTGTATAGTTACACGGGATCGTCCGTATGGGTTTCAGTAACCATCACAAACCATTAAACATGCCCAAAAACTATTTTTTCTTCCATTTTCATGCCCCAAACCCTCAGAGAACCCTAATCCTTCACATGAACTATAAGAAAAACTTATTTCACCAAAAAAGGACTTAAACTGAATTAAAAAAAACATACCTTATGAATGGTCTTGGATCATACAATTTGATCCAAGATATACTCTTTCCATGACACTAAAAAAATCTCAATAACTCATGAGCCTTGGTTGTTTCATATTTCTTTACACTAGGTCTCACAAGAGATAAAAATTAAATCTAAATTTCTGATTTTTAAATGTATTATTAACCATTATACATGTCTTAGATAATTTAGAGGAAGACTAAACCTCTTCCTCATTCTTTAATAGGAGGAATAAATCCAATGAAAATAAATTCCAACCATTTAGGGATATGTCACAATTCCCAAGGCCAAAAAATTAGATCATTTCAATTTTAGTTCTTTTATATTTTACTATTTATTTTGATGTAATTATAATTTATTTATAAATAATTAAATCATTAATTTATATTATAAAATTTTATTTTCCACCACACCCCTTCTTCTTATCATTATTATTTATTATTATTATTAATTTTTAATTTCTTTATTATTATCTTTTCATTTATTTTAGTTGATATTAATTTATTTCAACCTATTTTATTATTATTTTATGTGTTTTAATTTTATTATTCTCTTATTATTCTATTTCCTTTTTCCTATTTTATGTTTTTAATTTTTTATCTCTCTCTATTTACCTTATATTATTTTTTTCCTTTTATTTTCTTCTTCTCTTCTTTATAACAACCAATGTGATCTTTTACTCATGTTAATAGGAGTCTGAAATGAGGCTTAACCCAATGGTGGTTAAGGTGTAATTGAATTATTTCATAAATTTTATTTTATTTCTATGATATGTGAGAGTGTAATGCGTGGGTGTGGCGGTCCCCCCCATGAAATGCAACTCGTTTTTATTAATATTAGTTTGATTTGTTTATTTCCCCTATTTTAATTGGTTAAATATTCACATGATAGATATTATCCAATAAATTTATGAAGTAACATCAATGGAGAAAGGTCTATGAATGTATCTCACCTCAACTAAGGTGTTTCATTAAGATTTATTACTAGAGGAGGTGGGATTTAGATTGCTTAAAAAATTTGATGTTTCATAATTTCTAAATAAAATGATAGTAATTCATTATCATATATCATTGTTATATTTTCAAACTAAAGTCACATAAATGAAGTACAATAATGATTGAACCCGCGATGAAACTCAGAACCATGTTCTTTAATCTTAATCACATTTTTTTATCATTTCATGTTAGTATATGTTTAAATATTCATATATTATGTCACCTCATAATTTTAGAAAATAAATAGAACCCAAAAAAAATTACACTTATTTTCATAAAAATCATAAATACAACAAAAAATAACTAGTTTAGGATAATTCAGTAAATGAGTGAACAAATTGAGAAGCACCTCAAGTGATACGACCATTGTCTGCCTTTGTGCGGCATTAGAAAAATTAATTTTATTTTTCCACAACATACAACAAGAGAGAAAAAAAGTTAGTTGAACATTAATCCATGGATTTTCAATAACAAATAACATATTTTGGGTTTGATTAGGACATGGACTTAATGATAATTCCATTTACCTATTTAGAAAACCTTTTAAAATTCTATCTGTGATTTTTTTTCACCATGTTTAAAATTATTGAGAAAACATATTCTATAGAACGGTGAAAAATATTTTGGAGCCTAAGATATTTTGGATTCATATCAACCACCTAGATACTAGAGTTATTGTGGAGGATATCCTTATACTCATACATAAGATTGCGTTAGATTATGTGCATGATGTTAGAAACCAAAGAAGGGTTTGTATTCTTTGGGATGAGAGTAAAAATATTATTATTTAGTGAATAGAAGTTATCATTAACCATAAAAATATATTAAATGAGACCTGAGATGCTAGGCCTCACAATATGAAAAAACATCTTTAGGAATAACACTTGGAACTGATCATGGATCCATTCCTTGGTATGATGTATTATATTTAGTACAAAAAGTATTTTTCCATCTGTAATGTATATATATAGATAGAAATTCATCATGTTCTTATCCACAGAGTTAATACAGGATGAAATATTTGAAGATATGGAAGACATCCTGATTTCATAATTCTTTTAAAAAAAATGTACGTACAGGTCATGTATTTCCATTCGATTCGAAATCGTCTGACCATCAAAAGAAGTGAGGTAGAAGATAAGGTTCTTATGATGTCTAGTGGATTATTTCTGTTGGAAATAATGAGTATTGGAGTTTCCTTTTTAATGAGGACATTTCACGTGCATGGACAAGAATACTTCTTTACATATTAGATAAATGTCCATGTTAGCATCAAGGATTAGGATTCTAGATAAAACAATATTCTAGGGGGGATAATAAATCTCATAGAGTCCTCATTTAATAGAAATTCATAGAACATTGGGGTAGAGGATGAATTTATTATCGAAAAGAATCAACTTAGAGGAATCACGACAAATATTCTTCCTAAAATCATGGTCCCCCATCATCCAACTAAACAAAATCAAATTTTCACATTACTCATCCGAAGAAAAAATAATTTTAAGATAATGTGACTCTTTTTTCCAAGTCATTGGCCATAAAGGGAAATGTAAATGAGGATGGGGTAGATATCCAATATTGTAGGGGAATGATGAGACATCTGGAAAATGGTAAAGATGATAACCAATTTATTCGATACCAATAAACTATCAAAAAACACCTCAATGTGATATTTTTAAAATTTCCCATGAAACCATTTAAATGAGTTCAATGAATATCTCAGGTCGTAAAGAACTACATCCTAGGAAGCCTATAATAATTCCAGCATCAAGTTGAATGGTTTTACCAAACCCATATATTCTCATTATTAAACCTTATTTCATTAAAATACCCACTAATAAAAAGAGACCTTGAAATACTCACCTAAAAATAGGTTTAATGATTCCCTTGGTGGCTATAGGGTTGTATGCGAGAGAGAAATCAGACACCATGGTTGAGAAAATCTTTTTCCCCCTGAACTTCCTAGGCTCCTCTGAGGCATATAGGGTTTTCTTTCTCTTCAATTCCACAATATTCATTATATTAAAATAGTCTACCACCATATTCAGATGTCATAACATAATGATGTTATTTTGGTTAGGAACGGATTTTCTGCCCATCAATATATTAAATGTTTTCCATGATACATTATATTTCTACATCTAAAACATTATAAATAGCAGAATTTCTCACAAGAACTCACATTAAATACATTAAATGATTGGCCAATTGGTGTAGAGATAATCATTTGATAAAATAATGTGAAAAACTAGGTAATAAATGGACACCATATATATCATAAAAAACACCAAAAATGAAATGGGTAATAAACCATGGGAATATAGAAGGATCACTATGGGTAAAAGTGGGTACACAATCCCTCAATATTACAACGAGGATACTCTCATAATATCGTTCTTGAATATTGTGAAATAACCTCATAGATACTACTAGGAGGATACTCTCATAATATCGTTCTTGAATATATTAAATGTTTTCCCATTGGAGGTTTGTGTGTAGAATGCACCCAACCATCTATCATTCCATCCACAACCATTGAAAAATGGGGGTGGTCACCATTTCTAAATAAAATAATTTTTGACACAACTCCCAAATAAAGATTTGATTGAAAAAAAAATCATGTATCTTCACATACTTTCTATCTATCATACCATGATTCTCACATCTCTGTGAGACTGCTTGAGGATGATGACCATCTAAACTTATTGGAGTCAATTACCATCATTAGGAAATCTACCCAATTTTGCGTGTGTGAATTTTTCCATGTACACACTTCTTTCCTCCCCCAAATATTGGAAAAGGTGATATTTTACTAAAATGTGGTTCATCTTGGAATGAAATGAAAAATTACATATAGCATGGAATGTGTTTTGAATGACACAATAAAATGAAATATACTTTTGTTTATGCCCAATCTCCTCTAAAAAATTTCTCATCCAAATATCCTTTTCAAGCCAATGTAGATTTCATATAATATGCCTCTATCATAGGTAAATCCAAAAATGATGGTAAATTTGAAATCCATCCCATAGATCCTCCAATAATAGTAAACACGTAACCAGTACTTTATTTCATATGGATAGAATCACCCAAAAAATCTGAATCAACATTGACTTTGATAGTGGAATTTGATTATGCATAACATAATACAACATCTGAGGTATCTTTGATGTATCTCATGATCACCTTCAGTATGATCTATTGATTTTGAACTATATTAGCCATGTATCGACTTACTAATTCCACTGCATGTGAAATACAAGGTCTAGTTCATACCATAGAGAACATAAGACAACCCACTATTGACGCACATGGTACTATAGAAAACACCATCATCCCTGCTTAATTTATAGGAAACATCATAATGGATAACGTGATATTAATAGGAAGAAGGATAGAGATTATACAGCTAAGAACACTTTCCTACCGTATATCCTCCATATGAAGTAGTTCTTCTAGTAGTCGGTAGTATGACATGACAGTGTCACCCTTCTCCTCCAGCTTTACATCTGAGTCGGCATCCACAAATGCATCCCCTTCATCGTGTTAGTCCAACATCATCTTCTAATGTAGTACCTCCACTATCCTCTTTGTGAGTGGATGTATGAATCCCAGTGCACTAATGATTGCATCCATAGCACCACTGTGGGGTATTGGCCAACATGGACGGATGGACCCAGCAGAACATTATCAACATGATGTCCCACCAGAGCATGTAATGGTCATCCAAATATGACAGCGGCCTCACAACATGTGTTGTGGGATTTTCCAGCACCATGAGCCCTAGATTATCTTAGTACATAGAGAATGCATGGAGAGATGGTAATTCCCTTACAATGGAGATTTAGGAGTGTCAGGGTTGGGTAGTGTGTAAAATTCGTAGCCCCACATTATCCCTCTCTCCCGTCATCTGAAGCCCCATCAGTCGATCATCGTCTTTTATTGGTATACCTGTTTAAAAAATCCTATAACCACAAGAGTCCATTACCTAGTTGTTATAGGGGTTTATAGGTTTTGTTTGTCTCAAAAATATAAATAACCTATCAAAATGTTTTGATTGTAAAAAATAAATAAATAATGATGATGAATCTGGAAAAAAATATTTGATTTTTAAAATAAATAATACCACCTCACACCACCCTCAATTACCTCTATGATACCGAACCCCCCTTCCAGGAGATAGTCCAAACCACCTGCTGATAACCATTGTCACCTGACACCCATGTTGGCTACCTTCGTGAAGCCAACAATAATTATTAGCGAACATCGTGACCCCATACCCCCTTGTCAGTGATAGTTATGACCATAATCCTCCTTGTACACTATTTCCATGACCCCGACATTAATGTCTATGACCACCATGACCCCGAACCCCTACCGACTACCATTGTGACCCCGATCACCCCTACGAGCGACCATCATGACCCCGAACCACCTTTTAGCAACCATCATGACCCTGACTCCCCCTCCTCCTCAATGACGACCCCAAAAAAATTCTCTTCCCATTTGTCACGTTACTGCAGCCCCATAAATTATTAAAGGTATGATTGATCATATTATTCTGAATTTTTATTTAAATAATATAATTTATTGTGTAATTGTTTTTATACATTTTTAATGTTATATTGAATCATTTTGATGTTGAAATTGTGTTATGTTGAATCAAGACCCTTCCCTGGTCAATAAAGATGTTGAGGGATGTTTATTTTTGATTTTACATATTTGATTACAGATATATATATATATATATATATATAAATGTATTTGGAGAAGTAATCTAATAATTATTGAAAAAAATATAAATTTACCTAGAAACACACCTTTTATTCCAAGGGTTTGGAAGAAATTTTGGATTATGAAATTAAAAACAGATCAGTGGATGGTAGAATAAAATGTGTTTGTCCTGATGGTAAATTCAAGTGATGGTTAAATAAGAACAAATTATATAAACAATTGATATTGAAATAGTTTTGTTATTGATTTTTATTTGGGATTTTTCATGGTGAATTGAATATAATTTAAATTAAAAAGAATGAAATACTATAAAAAACAGAAAGTGACATAGAATATGATAATTTAGATCAAAATTTTTTAAATGAATTATTTGGTTTTACAAAATACAATTTTCAGGACTTTAATAGATCAAAAGACTTTCATTTGAACCGAAGTGGGTTATTTTTTTCATAACATTAGTGACTAAATATGAGTTTTATGAGTTTGTTAGAGGCAGAAAGTAAGAACTATATAAAGGGTGTTCCAAGAATTCGATGTTTTCTTCTATACTACAGTTTTATCAAATCACGTGTCTCCATGGAATTATTGAAAAAAAATGATGGATTTTAATGTTTCATCGTGATTCATTTAGAAAACATTTGTTACCTATATCATTCTATGATATGGATAATGTCTTCAACAAACTTGGTATCGATTATAAAAAGATACAAGTATTCCCTAATGATTTTATTCTTTACTAGGATGAAGTGTCTGATAAATAAGAATTTATAATATTTCATACATGAAGATGAACATCAATGAGAAAAAATGAGAGTATAAATCAATACAACCCCAGGAATAAAAATAAGTTGAAACTCATTTAAATGTATAATTTTACTATCCTCTGAAACCATACTTGTTATGATTATACATCTCTTCTAAGACTACATGAAGAATGAAGTTCCATGATCAGGTAAGTAATGATAGATTTATGAGTCATACAGTATATTCCACAGCTTGAATGATGTATGATTCATTATAGCCAGATTTGTATTTGTATTATAGGAATATACATTGAGGATAGGATTCTGATGATTTTAACCCTTCTGGTAATTTAAATATTAATTATATAATTTTTCACGTTGTTTTGATCCTCCAAAATCTACCTCCATGGATATGTATGAAGAAGACATATTTTTTTATTCCAATTAATATTTCTATAATGAAAATTCTTATAAAAGACATTGATGAATACCCATGACCACAAATAAAATAATAATAAGATTTATTGGATGATACTGTGGAACCATATGATGCTTCCATTAGACAAATATTTAAAATTGATGTTGCATTAATGTGGAAAATTAGCAACTTTCATGGAATAGGGAATTTATCTGTTTGTAACTTACATAATGTTTTCTCATTTCAAGTTTATAATTTTTATTAGGAACTATATTATTACCTCATAGTATAAAATGATGTTTTATATGCCGTTTTCAAGTTTTTGATGCTTCTCATAAATTTATGATTAACAATACATAATTCCATAATGATATTGAATTGATAAATCCAAAAAAGGTGTTATATGGTTTAGAAATCTGGGGATAATTAATGAATATCACTAATGAATTTCAAAAATTTCATAAAGGGTTTGAGTTACAGTATTTTAATCAAGTAAACACAAAAATGAAACAAATGACTATATTTTTTAATGTTCCTTATTGAGAGTTTAATTTGATACATCATAATCATTATGTAATGAATATTTAGAATAAAACCTATGATAAAATCATTTTCACATTTTTTTATTGAGTAATGTAAATAAAATGATCTCCTTAATTATCGTAAGGATTTGGATTAAATGAATAAAAATCATGGTTTTCTGAAAAATGGGAATTGAAAGTATCCTTCTACTATTCTTACAATGAAATATCGTGATAAAGATGTATTCCTTATATCATTAATAAATGTAAAAGTTCCAAAAAGATATTCATGTATCATATCAAGGTGTGTTGACTTAAAACATCCAAGTATATATGGAATAAAAATTCATGACTACCATATTCTGATGGAGAAGTTGTTTCCAATAGCATTGCGTAATATGCTACCTAAAAATGTATCAACACTTCTAGTTTTGATTTGAATCTATTTCAGCATGCTTTGTGGAAAAAAAATAAATCCACAGATCCTGATAAACTTAAAAAATAATTTTTTGACACATTGGTTTTTGAGATTTTAGTTCCCCCTTTATTCATGACAATCATAATTCATTTTAATTTTCATATGGTTGAATAAGCTAAACATGGTGGATCGGTACACTATTTCATTATGTATCCAATTGAGAGGTACATTGTAATTTTTTTTATTTTCATTGGTGAATTCGATTTTATTAGAACATTGTGTAATTTTCTAAATATTTTCCTAATTTTTTTAATTAGGTACTTAGGTCATTTGAAATAATATGTGTGGAATAAGTCTCAAACTGAAGGCCCTAATTTTGAAGGTTACATAAATGAAGAGAGTATGAAATGTTTTTTTTTCATTATTTCAATTGGATTGTGAATAGATTCAATCATGTTGTATTTGTTTACAACATGTAAAATAATTATCGTTAGGGAAAATTGTAATATTTATTTCCATATTTTGGATGACTATTTCGAAACAGGTCTTATTTTACATTGACTGAATTAATGTTTCAATAAGAACATAGATATGTCTTACTCAAAAGTGTTATTACATATCATTGTATTGAAGATTTTTTATTTCAAACAAATATGAAACTATGTGGGCGGTCTCTAAATGAGATGGGATTGGCAAAAGATATTAATAATGATATTTCAGATTGGTTTAAACATCGTGTAAGTATATAATCAAATTCATATTATTGATGTATAATTATTTTGACTATGTTAAAAGTAATACCTTACATCTTTTTTTCTATATAATTAATTATGTTAATCAAGATAAAATATATAAATCATTGAATTTTTTAGCTCAAGGTACATTAAATAATGCTGAGAGAATTGATGTCTATAAAATTCATGGAAATATTTTTCGTACAGTTTTTCAGGAAGATTACTTGAAAACAAAAAATAACCATGTATTGATACTTACAGATATGGGATACTACAAAAATATGAATGATATAACTAAATTAAATGATCATGGTAATTTTTAGTCGAGTTATTCAAAAACAAGTTGGGCATCATTAATGGTGGTATAATTAAAGATTTGTTACATTTTATTTCAATTAAATTCTCTAGCATGATCAATACCGATGAGAATGAAAAGCATGATCCATTTATCTTGAATTCACAATCCATGATTGTTTTTTATGTAGATGATAAAATACATGAATTTTATAGTGTTTTTTGTACACTTAATGAAGAGATAGATATATGATATTAGTGATGAAGATAAATTGGTACATATTAACAGTGAACCTCATCATCTAAAAAAAATTGAATATTTTTTCTTGATAATAACGAAACAATAAAACAAGCAAGTTAGGGTGAAAATTAATTACTCATCATAATAGAGGTAGATAATAATGAAAACAAATAAGATGAACATAATTGAATGTATAAATTGATAATGAAAATATATTACAGTTTCTCATTGAAAATTATTTCACACATATAAAAATTATTATATTTTTTAATTATCCTTTTTTATAATAAAATAATTTAGTTTTTTATTTTGTATACATTTAATATATATAAATCATTTTAATGTTAATAATGAAAAGAAAAAAATTAGTATCCTAGTCGATTAGAATCTCGGATCATGCCACTAATACCGTTAGCTTATGTTGATCTGAGTGATTCAATTGTACCCAAGACTACTAGCAAGAAAACTATTTCCCTAGATGTCATTGGTAGCCCACGGTCTCATTTATGTCCAGCGATAGATCAGTTGGTCCCCCATATATCTTGGGGATATTAATGAGTTTCATTTACTAGTATGTTTTTTTATTGATAAAAAATACTATATATTTAATTAATTGATTAATGAATAAGTCAAATAAATGAAGACATCCATAAAAGGGAAGAATATATTAACATGATTGATGTATGGGTCCTCAAGGAGTTGAATATTATCATTCAATTATATGTTTTTAGGATCCCTATTGCTGATGTTTCTAGAATCTATTGGTATATTACCCATAATATTTCTTATTAAGTGGATATATTTTACATTTATTATAAATATTAGAGGAACATTTGTACATCATGGAAAATAATGTATTTGATATTAATGTAAATTTAATATCAATTTAATACTCCTTGTTAACTAATTTAAATAACATGAGTAAAATTGTGTAGTATACTTATATATTTTTTTGTTTTTTATTTCTAGATTAATTTCAATTATTATTTACTTAACTCTGTTTCATGCCCATGTAATTTTAATAATTTTGAATCAAATGGAGAGATTTTAAATGATGATTATGGCATGATTTTAATGAAACAAATATATTCTCATAACAAATATATGAGAACGTTCTTGATGAAATTTCTCATGAGAAATGGATGATCTTTTTGATATTTAAAAATATTCATCTCATAAGATAATTCCATATTTTATATTATCTCAATAACATAAAAATAATAAAATTATAATTTTAATTAATGTTTCTATTTTTTGGAGGAATTATCTAAAAAACACCATTAATCGAGAGAAGAAATTCATTCCCTAAATTGCTAGGTCTTATAATT